>CAMOHE010046138.1:0-36019 GCA_946598075.1 Artocarpus hirsutus
TGCAAAGAAATTCAAAGAAATGCTTATTGGGCTGATTCAAGCATCTTGGGCTCAAGCTATCGCATGGAGGCCCATTGAGGGAATTGCATGTGACATCCAGACCAACAAATGCGTGATTCAAGTTCTAGAAGGGACCGAATAATCCTATGGCTGCAAATAATCTGGCTACTTTCCATTTCAGTTACTTTCTCAATTTAAGACGACAAGTGGCGAGAAGATTCAGCAAATTGCCTGATTATTGTCTAGTTTCCTTTTTCTTTTTGCAAAACATGCGTTTACTTTTATATTATTGTAAGGCTTTTAAGCCATTTAGGAAACTTACTTTATTTGCTTTAGATTTAGCATCTTTTTGGCTGGTAATTGATTTACCCGAAATCAATAGGGCAATTAGGAGCTCAAAATTCGCAAAGCGAAAATCACTATATATATTGTAACGGATTTCATTTAATGGTAACAAGTTTTTACATACAATTTGAGGTTTAATTCTCTTCGGTTCCTAAAAAAACTATTCAAACTTATCGGAAGATTCCGTGGCGTTCAAAGACTTATCAATCAGTCCGTCCATAACTGATTGTGGCGTCCTCACATACCAACGTTCGTGCTTCTTGTTAGGCATCGGGTCGCGGTTCCATTTCAAATCCGATTAGGCGTTTCGATCTTGGAGACCAATTTGGTTTAGGGTCGCGTTAGTTCTTGGCGTGGTTCGTATCACTTTGCCCCCTCCCCCTCCACTTCCCCTTCTGCCCCCTCACTCCTCCCACCCCTCCTCCCCCTCCACCGCCCCCACCACCCTCTTCCCCACCCCTATCCCATTAATATGTGAATTTTATAATATGTGAATTGGTGTTTTAATATGTGAATTGATGTTCTAATATGTAAATTTATAATATATGAATTGATGTTTTAATACGTAAATTTATAATATGCATTGGTTTCTTTTTTATTTTTAAAAAAGAATAAGATAATATATGTGAGTTTGAATAAAATTGTAATTTAATATATTAGTATGTTTGTGTTAGTTTTTGCTTACTTTGAATAGGTAAAATGTCTCAAGAGATCAATAGTGACCACTAAGAGGAGGAATATGAAGAGTGCACTCCATGTTTCTCTCAATATAGCAAGGAAAAACAAGGTAGTAAGCCACAAAAGCGCATTGAATTCGATCCCAAAGTAGATTTTGAGTGAAGAGTTACTTTGATAAAAAAAGTTCATCAAATGAAGAAGAAAGGTTTAAGAATAGAAGTTACGTTTGATTTAAAAGGCCAAACGGAAGATGCATCCAGCAATGAATTAAGCAGTTGGATTGGAGTCCTTAATCGAGAACACATTCCTATATGGATTAAAAGATTGGAGGTCTAAGGGTTTGGACCAAGTAAAAGATGTGATTTAGAGAGAGATTTATGAAGCTTTCACAGTCAAGGAATGGTATAAGAAAAAGGCTTTTAGGGTTTGTTGTGAAGTAGGAAAGGGGTTTATATCCGACCTTTATGTTATCTTTGTGCAGCCACACCTTTCTATTTTGGAGGAGGATGAAATGTATATAAGCGCCTCCTACAGTAGTACACTACTACCCCTCCATTAACAATGACGATTGGGAAGCTTTTGTGAAGTATCCACATTTCGCCAAATTCCAATTGTTATTAGCTAACACAAGAAAAATAAGAGCAAAAAATGAACACTGTTCTATGGTTGGCCGAGTCAGATATAAAGAGCTCAAGCAATCATTAGTACATTAATATCTTACTCGTATTCCATATATCAATTATTCTATCATTAATATGTTACTAACATAGCATAATATAGTTAGTTGAGAGATGGGCATGCTACCAACACAAAACGAGTTGTGGGTAAAATCAAGTCAAGCCCTCGATGGACATTTTAAAAAGCCAAGAGTAGCAAAAAGTGGAAACTTGAATTGAACTCAAATTATTAATATATAATTTAATACCTGTTGAAGGATATTAAGAATAACATGGTATTGTTGCTGTTTTACAATATGAGTACACTATGGAACAAAGTCAAGGGACCTTTCAATCCATTAGTAACAATGACATACTACCGAGTGCACTAGGGAAATTGGAACATTTAGGACGTGTTTGCATTCAATCAAAATATGTGAAATAGTCTTAATACTTAGACCTCTAACGAGGTTCCAAATTGAATTCCTAAATATCAAAGATGTAGATGAAAATTACAGAATTATAAGGTCTTGTGACCAAGCTCATTTCCCAAGGACATGCCAAATCCACGAATGGTAGCATCTCACAACGCAATAGCTTCAATGCTAGTTGTAACCCTCCTGACAATGTATTAGAAGCTCCACAAACTCCAGAAGTCCAATTGTCACCTTATTGTCAAGAGCCCAAACAATGTCAAGAATGCATGCTTTTTGTTACAATAGAATTAATGGTAGGTGTGCACTTGTTTCACTTGGGAAGGCATGGATGGAGAGTGTTCCAGCTAATACAGTCCATGGAAGACTATTAGAGGAAGAAAACATGCATGTTAGCATCACTGCCATCAAAGTTAGAACAACTACTAAATTGCCTTTTCTGAAATTTGAAGCAACAACTGTGGTAGCCGTCGGAAGCTTCATCGTATGGCCAATGAGGTTAATTGATGTTGTCGCAACAATGAAGATGGGTCAAGTATCTAACGACATTCCACAAGATCTAGGGGGAAAGAAAAGCTCTACAAAAACAAGACAATCACAACATGAGGTAGAACAAAAACAAGAACAACCTGTTGTGAATGAGCCACTACCTGCATTTAACTTCTCTCAGTACCTCAGGAATTTATGCAGTTGGCTTTGTACGCATATTCTTTTATATGCAATAAGTTAATGATTTAATGCCCAAAACTGGTAAATGTCACTGGCAATGAATTGCCTATCTATATGGGGTATGAAGACATTTACTACTTTATCAACTTTGATCAAATCGGGCCCAACTATTATGGAATACCTCAGGTAATAACTCTATCCTTAATTCGTAATTTTTAAAATATAGGTAGAGTTGTAAGGTGCTTTCAAATAATTAACTGTATTGTTTTTTGTTTTAGTTTTTTGGTGGAATATTATGAACTTCAAGGCAAGACTCACAATTTCAGCTTCATATCTTCGGCAATTGTCTCAAGTGCTACAAGAAACCTATAGAGTGATTGCAGAGAGCATGCCACGTCACTCCCTCCACCTATAACCTCAAGCACTGAGGGGAAAACTATTCTTCTTGCCTTACAATATTGGAGAAAATTGGATGTTGGCACTTCTTTCACCATGGAAGGATCAAAGATATTGGTTTGATCCCCTCAGACACCCATCATGTGATGATTTTGTATCACTCATGAGATTATAAGTACTAATATTCTCTTATAAAACTAACTGTTTTAAGTTTTACATAATTGTATTGTCGATTAATTCATTTAATCATGACACATTATTAGGGTGCTTAACGATTGAAAGTTTCAAGTGGGAAGCGGTGTTAAATTCTAGCTGAACAAATGCTATATTCCAGACATAAGTGTCCAATACAACAAGGATATGTAGAATGTGATTTTTTATTCTATATTTCATGCAAGACATAATTAATAGTGGTATACAAGCCTTAGCAAAAAAAAAGTATATACATATGAATATAAATGACGTTAGAATAGAGTGGTTACAATTTGTAAATAGGCATGTCATTTTTCAGATAGAGAGAGTAGATAAACGATTGTGCAAAGTAGCTCAAATATAAATGATCTTGTAAATACCTTGTAACTTCAATATACATCATTTTTTGTACACAATCAGGGCCTTGTTATAATGGATAACACATGGGACTGGCCATCCCGTAGGAAATCAGGAATTTTGATAATTTTTTTTTTGTGCAATTCTAATTTTCTACGACGGTTTTAGTAAAAAACTGTTGTTAAAATGTTATATGTGGACCATCGTTCCATGACAGTTTTCTAAAAAACCTTCATGGAATGCAAAGTTTCTATGATGGTTTTTAAGAAAACCATCGTAGAAACTTCCATCTTTCATGATGTTTTTCTTAAAAACCTGTCATGAAAGAGGTCTTCCCACACCCTCTAAATTGGCGCCTATTTTGAGGTTCCACAATGGTGAAAAACCGTCGTAAAAACTCAATTTTTGTACATGATTGAGGTTCCACAACGGTAAAAAACCGATGTGAAAACTTGTTTTTTGTACCATAACTAAAGTTTTCACAATGGTTTTTTAACCGTCATAAAATTTTTCTACGATGGTTTTAAACCGTCGTGGAATTCCCAGTTTGTAGTAGAGTTGGTTTGGAAAGTAGCATTATTAAAAGATATGTATATAATTAAGCCTTTCATAAGTACTGTTTTCATAAATACCACATAATTGACTTCCCTAAAAGTACTTATAAAAGCTAAAAGCACTTTTCATGGGTCCATCTAAACATCTTAAAAGGCTGCTTTCTAAAGCAAATAAACCAAATACAATTTTTTTAAGTCATTCCAAATAGGCTCTAAATTAGGTGGTGAATGACATTTTAACCACTACGATAGGAGCTTAATTTGATATAATTTTCTAATTAATTTTCCTATTAATCTTCGATAATTTTCAAGTATTTTGTGTTTTAATTGTGGTTTCTATGTTTTACAGATGATTAAATGTGATGAGCTAAAAATTTGGATGAAAAGGAAGATTTGAAGTCTTCAAGTTGCATTTATCGAATTTAGAGGTCGTCTAGGGGGCCAAAGTTAAATTTTTAGTAAGCTAATGGGCCAAAATATCAAGTTTAGCAAATCAAGGCCTCGCCCCAATGAGAAAAAGGCCCACAACTACGTCACAACATAGAAGCTAGGTGTGGCCATGAGAATCATCCAGCGTAGCCATATGTGATGAGGACATCAAGGCTGCAAGGAATTTTCACGTGTGATTCAAGTTCCAATTGATTCGATGACGAGGGCTCAAGTTAAAAGATTCACAAAAGAGTTGAATAACTTAGTCCGGAGAGTTCTACAACAAGGAGAGAATGTGTTCACTACTAAGGGTGAACAAAGGCTAGTTTTACTCATCAAAGTTGATCCGGAAGGGAGCTAATCAATCGTACATGCACATTGAGTCGTTGCATGGCCAACTTGCATGTCTATTCCATACACGTACACATGTAGGAGTAGTGCGCCCAGCAATGAATCAAGATTCAAGATTTGAATTCTTTGTAATCTTAATTTAGTTTAAGTTTTAGTTTCACAATTTGAAATTTAGAATCTTTGTTTAGACTTTATTATAGGCAAGAATTGGAGGAAGGAATCTTGAGTTAAATTTGATTCCATCCTAGGGCTTTATTTGGGTGTTTCTTTTGTTAAGGGTAGATTAGGAATTTTACATTAAAAAATAAACCCTATGTGAATTTTGGCCATATAAGGCCATCTTTCAGATTATACAATTAAGTTTTGATGTCCAGTCATATTGAAAGTTATTTTTCTTGAGTTCTTGAAGAAACTTTTTCTAAACTTATCAAGGATTCCCTATGGCATTCGATTGACTTATCAAATGGACTTTCCACACCCGTTTGTGGCGTCTACACCATACCAAGATTCTTGCTTTGTTAAGCTACGGATCACGGCTTCCATTCAACTTGAGAGGTCTTGAGGTTGGAAATTTTCATATTTGGTGTCAAGTTTTGTCATGTTGTTGGCGTGATTCATATCAATTGGTATCAAAGCCCTTCGGTTCTTCATGTTTGCTTATCCTTTTTCTTGTTTTCTAAGTCAAATTTGTAAAGTTAGGGATAGGGTGTCAATTTGGCCAAATATATATATATATATATGTATATGTTTTGAATTTGGTTCTTTAGGGTTCTCGAAATCATCTTTCGTGGTTCTTGAATTGTTTCTTTAGTCTTGAAAGAGTCAAATCCGATTACTATTTTGGTTTCTAGGGTTACAATTTTTCGGTATTCTTGAATTTCCCTAAGTTTCTTCATTGCTTCTTTAGTTTTTAGGTTTCATTTTGGGATTCTTCTAATCTTGATATTGCACTTCTAGTTTGACATTGTGGATTGTGTCTTGTGACCCCACCCTACAATCTTGATTTGTGCTAGTGGGTCCTTGTCGAATTATTTAAAAAAAAAAGAAAGGAAAAGAAAGGAAAGAAAAGAAAAGAAAAGAAAAGAAAAGAAAGAAGAAAGAAAAAAATCAAGAGGATTCCCAAAAAAAAAGAGTTTAGGAACCTCTCTTAAAATTTTTTGTTCTATTCTTGTTGCTCATGTCTTAGACACCCTTTTGCCAAAAACCCCATGCTTAAGTGACAAAATTCATGAAAATCTGTGGCCAAATTGAGTCTTTGGGTTTGTCTCTCGCCTTAAATTGCTGCTTAAATCCTTCTTCTTATTGTTTGATTAGTTTTGAAAGAACTAAAAGAAGAATACGAGCAGAAAAAGGCAGAGAGTGTGAGCATATTGAGGGTAAAAGCCAAATTAATTGAGTGAAACACAAGTGAATTTGAGTAAATCATTTTATTTCGAACGAAACATGTGAGGAAATGTGGTGAGGTTCCTTTCTATATTGTTCTAACTTTGTTTTGTAGAAATTCAATCATGTCTCAAAATCAAGAGAATAACACAAATGAAGAGGTTCAACCACCCATCGGACCGAATCAACAAATGCAAGCATTCATGGGGGAGATGAGACGGATATTGAGGAGGGAGTTAGATCAAATCCATGAGAAGTTGGATAGGGTAGAAGAGGGAGCATAACAGGGGTAACCACCAATTGCTCCGAATGCCCCAAGGAGGAACAGGTTGTACCAAAGGGAAGTGAAGAATTTGGATGAACTTGAAGGGGATGGTTTAGAGGGGGAGTTTGATAAGATGCCAGTGGGTAGCTATAGGAGACTTGGTCAGGATAGAGAAGCTAGGAACTACATAGACAACAACTTGGGAAGTATCAAGATGAAAATTCTAGCATTTCAAGGAAAAAGTGACCCTGAAACATACCTTAAGTGCGAAAAGAAGATGAAGTTGGTTTTTGACTGTCACAACTATTCTAAATTAAAGAAGGTAAAACATGGTGCCATTGAGTTTACTGATTATGCTATTGTGTGGTGCGATCAGTTGTGCATCAATAGGAGGCGAAATGGGGATCGTCTTGATTGAAAATTGGGATGAGATGAAGAGAGTGTTGAGACGATGATTTGTGCCAAGCCACTATTACCAGGATCTATACCTCAAGTTGCAAGGTCTCCATCAAGGTAACCAGAGCGTAGATGAGTGTTATAAAGAGATGGAGATGGCTATTATTAGAGCCAATGTGGAAGAGGATCGAGAGGCGACAATGGCAAGATTTTTGAATGGTTTAAACTGAGAGATTGCTAACACAATCGAGATACACCATTATGTGGAGTTGGAGGATCTAGTACATATGGCAATTAAGGTTGAGAGGCAATTGAAGAAAGATGGTGCACGACCTAGACCAGCCCCACAACATCTGAACATAGCTCCTTGGAGGACGAGCTATGCAAAGAAAGAAGAAAATATGCCCACCTCCAAGTCCAAACACGAGCACGAACCAGCCACCTGCACCATGGTTTCTCAAGGTAAATCAGCCCCTACTTTGAATCGTTCTAGTGAGATTAAATGCTTCAAATGCCAGGGGAGAGGGCACATAGCTATCCAATGTCCAAACAAGCGAGTTATGGTGATCCGAGAAGATGGTGAAATCGAATCTGAAGATGAAGCTGATCTTGACGATATGCCACCATTGGAGGATACCCCCATGGGAGACAACAAGTACATGGCAAAACACGATGAGATTTTAGGATTAGTTGCATGTCGAGCCTTAAGCTTGCATGCTAAAGAAGAGGAAGAAGAAGTACAGCGGGAGAACATCTTTCACACTCGTTGCCATGTGAAAGACAAGGTATGTAGTGTTATTATCGATGGTGGTAGTTGCACTAATGTTGCAAGCAGGTCATGGGAAAAGTTAGGGCTTACAACACTTAAACACCCTCGACCATGCAAGCTACAATGGTTAAATGATAGTGGTGAGATGAGGGTTACAAACAGGTGGTTGTACCATTTCGGATTGGTAAATATGAAGATGAAGTATTGTGCAATGTGGCCAATGCAAGCTGTACATCTCCTGTTAGGAAGACCATGGCGATTTGATCGACATATGCAGCATTACAGTTTCACCAACAAGTACTCATTTTGGTTCAATCAATGGACAATCACCCTAGTTCAGATGACGCCAAAAAAAGTCTATGACGATCACGTGAGATTACAAAAATTGAGTGAACAAAAGAAACCAAGAGGTTAAGATAATTTGAGAGAGCAAAAGAAAGAGAGTGAAAAGAAGAGTGAGGCCATGCATAGTGAGAGTGAGGGGAGAGAGAAACACAAGACCAAAGAGAGAAAAGAAGAGAGAAAGCCCGAATCTGGTGAGGAAGAAAAGAGAGAGAAGAGCTCGGCCAAAGAGGTAAAATCAGAGAGAAAACAAAGAAATTTCTACGCAAAAACAAGTGAGTTTAAGCAAGCATTGCTTTTAAAACGACCAATGGTTGTACTCGTGTACAAAGAGATCCTTTTTAACTCTAACCGACTTGACTCTTCTTTTCCTAGTGTTGTTGTTTCTCTCTTGCAAGAGTTTGAGGATGTGTTTCCCGAGGAGTTACCACATGGTTCACCACCTATCTGAGGGATTGAACATCAAATCAATTTCATGCCTGGTGCATCAATTCCAAATCGACCAGCATATAGGAGCAACCCAGAAGAGACGAAGGAGCTTCAAAGGCAAGTCAAAGCTTTGATGAATAAAGGGTACATGAGAGAAAGCATAAGTCCTTATACAGTTTTTGGTGATCTAGTGCCTAAGAAGGATGGGACATGGAGGATGTGTGTTGATTGCAAAGCCATCAACAACATTACGGTAAAATATCGGCACCCTATTCCTCACTTGGATGATATGTTATACAAGATGCATGGTTCTTGTGTGTTTTCTAAGATTGATCTTAAGAGTGGGTATCATCAAATATGAATGAAAGAAGGAGATGAATGGAAGACAGCATTTAAAACTAAATATGGGTTGTATGAGTGGTTAGTTATGTCATTTGGATTAACTAAAGCACCTTGCACTTTCATGCATTTAATGAATTATGTTTTGCATGCTTTCATTGGTAAATTCATTGTTATGTATTTTGATGATGTTCTGATTTACAGCAAGAGTTTGCATGAACATATCTCACATTTGCGTTCGGTTTTGGAAGTGCTTAGAAAGGAGAAGTTATATGCTAACCTCAAAAAGTATACTTTCTGCACCGATAAGCTTATTTTCCTAGGTTTTGTTGTGAGTGTTAAAGGTATCGAGGTTGATGAAGCAAAGATCAAAGCCATCCAAGATTGGTCGACCCCCTCCGTATAGGTGATGTTAGAAGTTTTCATGGACTTGCTAGTTTTTACAAGAGGTTCATGAAAGATTTTTTGCACCATCGTTGCCCCACTTACCCAAGTTATCAAGAAGAATGTTGCATTCAAATGGGGTCAAGAACAAGAGAAAGCGTTTCAGCTCATTAAACATAAGCTTACTCACGCTCCTTTACTTGCTTTACTTAATTTTTCTAAAACGTTTGAAATTGAATGTGATGCTTCTGGTGTAGGTATAGGCATTGTTCTTATGCAGGATGGAAGACCACATGCGTACTTTAGCGAGAAGTTAAGTAGGGCTGCACTTAACTACCCCACTTATGACAAAGAGTTGTACGCATTGGTTCGAGCTTTGGAGACATGGCAACACTACTTGTGGCCAAAGGAGTTTGTGATTAGAAGATCATGAATCCTTGAAGCATTTGAAAGGTCAACACAAGCTTAACAAGAGCAATGCTCGTGGGTTGAATTCATTGAGACTATAAACAAGGTAAGAAAAATGTGGTTGCGGATGCACTTTCACACAGGTATGCCTTAATCTCTACTTTCGATGCTAAGTTTTCTTGGTTTTGAGCACATTAAGGGACTTTATCTTGATGATCACGACTTTGGGGAGATTTATGGAGCTTGTGAAAAATCTGTAGAGGGTAAGTTCTATAGGCATGAGGGTTTCTTGTTTAGAAAAAATAAATTGTGTGTGCCTAATTGTTCATTGAGAGACTTGTTAGTTCGGGAATCCCATGGTGGAGGGTTAATGGGACACTTTGGAGTCGCCAAAACTCAAACTATTTTGCAAAAGCACTTTTATTGGCCACACATGAAAGGGATATTGAGAGAATTGGTGGTAGATGTGTCACTTGTAAGCAAGTTAAATCGAGGATTCAACCGAATGGTCTTTACACACCCTTAGCTATTCCTAGTTCACCTTGGATTGATATTTCAATGGACTTTATTTTGGGTTTACCTAGGAGTAGTCATGGAAGGGATTCAATCTTTATGGTTGTAAATTGTTTTTCTAAGATGGCTCATTTTATCCCTTGTCATAAGACTGATGATGCTTCTAATGTTTCAGATTTGTTCTTTAGGAAGATTGTGCAATTATATGGTATGCCTATGACAATCGTTTTAGATCGGGATGCTAAGTTTTTGAGTTACTTTTGGAAGAAATTATGGCAAAAACTAGGAACGAAACTTTTGTTTTCTACTACTTGTCATCCTCAAACTGATGGTCAAAAAAAAAAAAGTTAATAGGACCTTATCCACTTTGTTGAGGGCTGTAATTAGCAAGAACATTAAGACCTGGGAGGATTGTTTTACTACATGTCAAGTTTGCTTATAATCGTACCATTCATTCTGCTACTAAGATTTCACCGTTTGAAATTGTTTATGGTTTTAATCCTTTAACTCCTTTGGATTTAACACCTTTACCTATCTTTAAGCATGTGAACTTAGATGGTAAGAAGAAGGCAGAATTTGTGAAGCAACTCCATGAGAGGGCACGGCTCAACATAGAGAGAAGAATTGAACAATACATCAAGCAAGCTAACAAAGGATGCCACAAGCTGGTTTTTGAGCCTAGTGATTGGGTGTCGTTACACATGAGGAAAGGAACGATTTCTAGCACAAAGACATTCTAAGTTGCTACATGAGGAGATGGTTTCAAGTGCTAGAATAGATCAATGACAATGCCTATAGATTTGACTTACCAGGTGAGTACAATGTTAATGCTACTTTTAATGTTTCTGCCTTGAGTCCTTTTGATGTAGGTTCTAATTTGAGGACATATCCTTCTCAAAAGGGGGGGAATGATGAGCACATCAAGGCTGCAAGGAATTTTCACGATCCGATTCAAGTTCCAATTGGCCCAATGACAAGGGCTTGAGCTAAAAGATTCAAAGAAGAGCTGAATAACTTCGTCCGGAGAGTTCTATAATAAGAAGAGAGTGTGTTCACTATTGAGGGTGAACAAAGGCTGGTTTTACTCATCAAATTTTGGTGTTGGTCACTGGGGATTGCTTATTTAATTAATTTGTTATTATAATTAATTTATTATTAGTTTTCTCTTTGTTTTTAGTTTTATTTAATTTTGTTTTTATTTTTCCTTTAAATGTGCATCGAAGAAAGAGACGAATAACCTCAACAGATTTAAAACTTGATGGAATCTTTGACTGACATCAAGCGTAAGCCATCACTAACCCCCTCAACATCTAGCTACTCTTTCAAAAAATTGGTACACCTAGAGGAAGAAATAATAGCAGAAAACAATCGAACTCTCAAGGAATTAAAGGCTCCAATTCGTGAACAACAGCCACTTTGCATAGAGTTCCCTACCCTTATGGCCCCATTTGAACCAAAATCGGGGTTAATTTATCTTCTTCTCCAATTCCATGGCTTTGCAAGTAAATACCCACACATGCACCTTAAGCAATTCGATGTGGTGTGTTCGACTATGAGACCGACTAGGATATTCTAAGAACAAATCAAGATTAGGCCCTTTCCTTTCTCTTTGGTAGACTCTACCGAGGAATGGCTCTACTATCTACCTTTTAGCAACGCCACCACATGTAATGAGATGAAAAGGCTCTTCTTGTAGAAGTACTTCCTTGCTTCAAAAGTGGCAATCATTTGAAAGAAAGTTCATGGAATATAGCAGTTCAATGGAGAAAAGCTCAATTCAAGAAATTATGTGCTAGTTGTTCCCACCTCCAAATTAACGACCAATTTCCTCATCCAATATTTCTACAAAGGGTTAATGCCAATGGATAGGAACAGGAACGTGCCACTAGTGGGATGTGCACTAGGTGACAGGACCTTGGAGACTGTAAGAGCTCTAATTGCAAAATGGCGGTCAATTCTATACAATTTAACAGCTGCCATGACCCACCACCGCCACCAAAGAAAGTAAATGAGGTTGGTACCACTTCCATTGAACAACAATTATCTCATCACCTCATTTCACTTGTTCAAAAGATAGCTATGGGACAAATGCAACAAGCTAAAATGTGTGGAATTTGCTCCAAAATAGTCCACTCCACCGATGTGTGCTCGACTATGCAAGAAGGCACCATGGAGCAAGCAACAACAAAGGAATTTTGTCCCTTTCTCCAACACTTGCAATGAGGGATTGAGGGATCATCCAAATTTGAGCTGTGGAAGGAAGCAACAATTAGCGGCTTCAACTCCCATGATCAACCGACCACCAGGCTACACTCAACCATTGCAACAAGAATACCAACACGCTCTACAAGCTTCAGGTATGTCTCTTGAGGACATTGTCAAAGCCTTAGCCACAAACACATTGCAATTCCAAAAACATAACAAAGCTCGCATTCAAAACATAAAGACTAAAGTCAACTAATTAGCTAGTGCGATGAGTAGGTTAGAGGCCAAAGACTCGAGAAAGTTGCCATCACAAACGATGGTAAATCCAAGATAGAACATAAGCACCATCACATTAAGGAGTATAACACAAATAGAGACTTCACTGCCAATGCCTCCCATGGAAGAAGAAAGTGCACTGAAGGAGAAAGCACTTGAGAAGAAAAAAGACACCGCCTCTTCCACCGTAAACCCTCGAGTTCCAAGGTAAATCTCAAATATCTCTTCTTATATTACTCGTCCTCCTTTTCTAAGCAGGTTAGCCAAATCCAAATGAGAGGGGCATGAAAAGGAGGTTTTGGAGACTTTCTGTAAGGTCTAAGTGTATATACCACTCTTGGATGCCGTCAAGATGGTGTCTTATTATGAAAATTTCCTCAAAGAATTGTGCACCTCCAAGCGAAAACTCAAGAGTAATAAGGTAATAGATGTGTGGGATAACATGTTGGCAATTCTACAAAAGAACCTTCCCCCTAAATATAAGGATCTAGGTATGTTTACTATATCTTGCACTATAGGCGACACAAAATTTGATAAAGCATTGATCGATTTAGTAGCATCAATTAATTTAATGCCATATTCTATTTTTTTTTAAATCTCAGTCAACTTAAGGAAACCAGTGTGATTCTACAACTTGTTGATCGCTCTAACGTTTATCCTATGGGAGTTGTGGAAAATTTTTTGGTGCAAAGGAACGGAATGGTTTTTCTAGCGGATTTCTATGTGCTTGACATAGAGGATGAGTCCTCATTCGATCCAATGACATCGCTACTTCAGAGGTCATTCTTCAAAACTATTTGGACCAAGAATGATGTGTATGATCGAACATTAATGATAGAGGTCGATAGGGAGGTAATTCGTTTCTATCAAGAAGAAGGATGATAGCAAGGTACCACATTAGGTTAAGGACAATAAACCAAGCACTTGTTGGGAGGCAACCCAATGGAACGAGAGCACATTTTAATAGATTTGATCTTTCTTACACTTCTTCACTCTATCTTTATTGTTTTTATTGTTTTGTTTTTGTTTGTTTTGTTTGCTTAGGTTGTCTCTTTTTGTTAATGTTTTGTCTTACATTAATGTCAATGTAAGGTTTAAGTATGGGAGAAAGGATTTAGGATTTGTTTTGTTTTTATTTTGTTTAAAAAATGAAAAATTTAATAAATTTTTGGTTTTATTTTTGCTTTTATTTTGCGTTTGTGTCCAGGATATCTTCCAATGTAATTAATGAGAACCGAGCATTAATTTTAATGGTCTTGTTTGATTATAAATATTATATTAAATGTTAAGTTAATTTTTTTTATTAATATGTCTTTATAATGATTATATTTTTTTATTAATATGTCTTTATAATGATTATACTCATACTTTATGCACATAACCATGTTATTGATAATAAACCTCACATGTTAGAAAAATTTGTTCTTATATATTCCTCTTAATGTTCATGTTAATTTTGTCTCATAAGGTTTGATGTTAGAGCTCTCCTAGAGGTCTATCGAGGTGAACGGTTGATCGAGCATCACTTGAAAAAGGATTAAAGGCACTAGGATTCCTAGAGCCCTGATAGATGTTCCAAGAGGAGATCCCCTTTAGTGAGCCAATTTGAGCCTTCATGTAGACTTTTTTATTTGGCCAATCACATTATCTCCTTACCTAGCCCATTTATATTCACATATATCCTTTACCCTTGTTCTAAATATGAATTGGAGCATTAAAGACTGTTTTCATGTTCAAGGGAGATTTTTGTAAGGAATTAGATTAGGAATAGAAGATAAATATGGGGGAAAGGATCGAATCAAAAGAAAGTAAGGGAGAAATTTTTTGTAAGGATAGCTAAAAAAAGAATAAAAAAAGACATGAAAAATGAAAAAAAAATGAAAAATGTAGAGAAAAGAAAAAATACAAAAAAAGAAAGAAAAAATTATTCAATTAAATAAATATATTGAGCTTTCTTATATTTATTTTTGGGTGTTACAAGGTTGTTTAGAATAATGAAAGGCCCACCTCAATGATATTTAGCCTAAATAAGAATTTCGTGGGGCTTTTGCGAGCTGTTTATTAAAGAATTTTATGATCTCTCTAACTCTATGAAGTTTTTAAAACTTTTGTGGCATCTTATCCATCCTTTTTTTAGCCACTACCCATTGGCCCCATTACAACCCATATCGAAGACCTTTTTGATTTTAGGTGGTGCCTTTGGCATAGTAGAGATTTGTATCAAAAGGGGAGCTTATGACATTTGTTTCTATGAGGACTATAAGGGTTTATTTTTTCAAAGCATATTGTCTCAGTATTGATAGCGATGGTTATTTCACACACACATGAGTATAGTTGTTATAGGATAAGTTAACTTAAGAATGACTAATTGATTTAATGCAATGTTTGTTTGATTTCAAGTCCATGACTCTTATTGTTCTTTGAGGTAAAAGGTTGGAAGGTTAGTTTTTCCCTTTATTTTTTTCTTATTTTGATTCTTCGTCTTAGGTTTGTTTAAGGATGAGCAAAGATAAAGTGTGGGGAAATTTGATAAGAGCTTAATGTGATATAATTTTCTAATTAATTTTCCTACTAATGTTTGATTATTTTCAAGTATTTTGTGTTTGAATTGTGGTTTTTGTGTTTTGTAGATGATTAAAGGTGATGAGCTAAAAATTGGATGAAAAGGAAGATTTACCGGGTGTTTGGCAAAGTGGTGGGAACTGCGGTTCCTACCACAAACTCAGTTATGAACAGTATAAAGCTCTCACATGCTACAGTAACGAAAAAAAATTGCTACAGTGTAAAGCTCTCACATGCTATAGTAAAAGTGGTTCTCACCACTGGTTTCCACCACCTTCCAAACACCCCATTAGAGTATACAAGTTGCATTTATTGAGTTTAGAGGTCATCTGGGGCCAAAGTTGTATTTTCAGCAAGTTAATGGGCCAAAATATCAAGTTCAACAAGTCAAGGTCCGAGAAAAAGGCCAATGGTCGTGCCACAACACAGAGGTTAAGCACGACTGTGTAAATTGCTTAGCACAGCCGGGTGCAAATCATCCAACTGCATGGCCTTGAGCATGCATTCCATGCGGCTGCATGTGTCCAACAACTTATATATGAGAATTTACACTCCATGTGCGGCCGTGCAAAAATCTCTTCACCCCTGCACGTGTTGGTCTTCTAGGCTCCGTGTATGACTTGAATTGGACCCTTTGTTGCCTCTTTTCATCCTAGAAACCAAAACCTATAAATAGGACACTTAGAAACACAATTAACATCAATTTTTTAACATATTTTTCCAGCCACTTTTTGAAGAGAAAAAGAGAGAGAAAAGAAGGAGAATTTTATTCAAGTTCAAGATGTTTCATCAGTGTGGAGGTCTCTTCTTGTTCATTAAAGAGTTTCTTTTTTTCTCTCTTTCTTTTAAACTCCAATTACGTTTTTATTTTATTTTTCGTTGTTTAATTTTATAAATATGTTAGGCTAAATTTCTCTTAGGTTAAGGATGATTTCAAAGCCTTAGACTCAATTATGAGATTGACATTTACAGAATTATTTCTAATTTTCTCAATCGGAATTGTTTATGTTTCTCTATTTTTAATGCTTATGATTTTTATTTTGTTTTGTTTGGGGTGGCAACCAAGTGAGAAAGAATAATTATCTATTTCTATATTAGGAATTCTTGATCTATAATTGTCTTTATTTTTTAATTATTAATAGAGAATTATGATTGATAATTGCAAGAGGTTTTTGTTAATTACGATGAGGAACGTAACCTAGGTTGCCTAATTCGAGCTTATGTGTTTGTTAGCTAGATCAACCAATCTTTTTTAACTTAATGCTTTCATTGAACAGAATCTGGAGAACTTATTTTAGATTATTTGAGGGATAGTGATTAAGTGAAGTCCTTGTTTTGTTTAACGATACACTAAGGAAAGGTTGGAATAGTAGAGCGTACTGTTATCTATGGTTGGCGACTTCGATAGTTAAATTGGGAATAATTTTGTATTCAATTGCATTTAGTGGTAGAGAATGAACCTTTAACCTATTTTCATCAATATCATTTACAATATTGTGCAATTTATTTTGTTTTATTTATTTACTTTGTTTTCTTTTAATTTTAGTTAATCATTCAAAAAATTCCCCATTTAATTATTTGGAAAATTAATAATTTATTAGTTAAACTCAATCCTTTGTGGAAAAGGCTTGTACTCATTGCTATACTTAATTAACAACAACATCTTAGAGTAAGATATTTATTTGAGTGTTCCTCAAGACACATCACACCACTATTGTCTGTTACCATTTTTCTCTCCCTTTGATTCATAATATTTCTCCTCGTTAAAAAGGCCAAATGATCCTTAGATAATATCACCGTAACAAAAAATACTTAGAAACAATAACGTTTTTATATTCATTTGAAGTAGGATGTTGTAAACTTTTTCATTGAAGAGATAAAATTAAAAAACAATACCACAAATATGGTATTTCTCCCAAGTTTGTTCTCCAAATATGAAAGCTTTAAATTAGCTTCTTTTTTTTTTTTTTTTTTCTACAATCCCTCAAATGTAACACATAAAATATTAAAAAAAAGATTATAATCATTAAATATAATATTGATGTTAAAATTGCTTAATGTAGTCTGCTGATAACAAAATTACTTATTATTATATTAATTCAACATAAATGGACGTTGAAGATATACAACAATCTTTCCATAACTAAATTTCTCAATTAAATATTAATTTCACGTTCAATAATCCTCTTGCCTTGTTTTTCTGTTCTTTCTGGAAATGACCACGGAAAAAGATAGAACAAAGGATAGATCAAAAGCGAAAAAAGTGGCATGCCGCTTTTAGGCTGGAAACTGTGACCACCAAAACCAACCATACCTTTCAACAGTAATTCCTCTATTATTTGTAATACTCTTGGTATTTCAGGAGAAAAAAGAGTGGGAATAAAAGTCCAAGACCCACTGTTTTTCTTGGTTTGGAAGATCATCTTAAAGCTGCCTCTTTTTTTTGTCCTTCATTATTCCTATTTGGGATTCAGAGATCTGAATTAGATTAAAGCTCCAATCTTCGTAGTTCCTTCCAAATGAGTTCGTCTGACCGACTGTTTAACAGACAAAGAGCAATTCATGAGATTCTCGGAGGAGGTCTGTGTAAGTCCACCTGATCAAATTATATGAAATTTTCTTAATTTTCAACTCCTTTTTTTTTCCCTGTCATTATTCCCATATTGGAGCTCCAGTCTTCAGTTGACATTTAAATTGCAGCTAAGGTTTTCGCAAGTCCATAAATTGATCTCTGAGATGATAATAACTTATGGATTATTCACACATGACTGAAAATATAATGTGTAATTTGGAAGATCATAACAATACTCTGTATTTGATCTAGTGACATTCTTTGATCTAATTGCTAAGGTTTTTGCATTTATTATCATTATTATTATTATTATGAAAATAAGGTTTTTGCATTTAAAGGTTTAAAGTCCCCCTCTCTCTCGTTAAGCAGTTGCGGATGTGATTTTGTGGAGACAAAAGAATGTGACAATTGGGATATTGGTGGTAACTCTGGCAGCGTGGGTGGTTTTTGAGAAATCTGGTTATACTTTGCTGTCGCTGGTCTCTAGTATTCTTCTCCTTCTCATTGTCATTCTCTTCCTCTGGGCCAAATCTGCAGCCATTCTCAACCGGTAATTTTCCAACGAAAGAAATTGTGATTATTGACTATAATTGGCTGTGTGGTGGTGACCTTTTAATGTCAAAAGGGCATGATAAAATGCTTTCCATTTGTGTACCCGGTGATACTACTAGAATTTATTTCTTCCTCGTTTGAATAACTCTTTTGTGTAGTTTTATTGGTGGAATTTTTAAGGCCTTCTTTCTGTCCATTATATTGAAACTAAAGTATAACTCCATTCAGCAAGTAAGGCTCTTCTTATCTGCTTTGTTATGCCACCTTCAGTTTCGATAGAAATTTGCCTTAAGAATTCTTCATCAAGTTCTTTGTTGATATCATTGTGAGGAGGTCCTTTAATTAGACATGTTATCAGAATCAGTATTGTAGAGGATAGTCCTAATGTAACTGTATTTAATTCATGAGTTGAGTTGCGCTCTATCTGAGAAATTTCATTGCTTTGAGATAATTAGGAACCCCTATAAATCCCTCCATAGAAATTGGTTATGCAAATCTAAAACATGTCTGTTATTGGACTTTTGTAGATGCATAGTTCTGAGCATTACTCCATTCAGCACATGGATGTTAAATGACGCGGAACAACTAGGATTAGATTTTTAATTTAAAACCCAACTTTAGTTGTTCTGCATCGGGCTGATTTGAGTCCAGAGTTAGTTTCTTGCATTTTTATTTTCCGAGTCTTCAACAGCAAAGAAGTAATTAGCCTAATAAATAAAACCAGCTGCTTCTATGTCTCAAAAGATTTGAATGGAAGATTAAGAACTGTTTTTAGCCTTTCTTTTCATGCTATTTAGTAGTCTGATCTAGTGCAAAGACTGCTAAAGCTAGGTTCACTAATTATTATTATTTTTTTAAATGTTATTTCTTTATTGTCCATGTGAATTTGGATGCTTATAACAGAACTTCTTTTTCCCTCGGTCGATTTCAATATGCCAAACTATTATCACTCAAATGGGTGCACTGTCATTCTGAACAGACCTGCTCCGCCACTGCCGGAATTGCATTTGTCCGAAGAAATGGTAGATGAAGCGGCATCATTCATCCGTGCTAGCATAAATACTTTGCTATCAGTGTCCCAGGACATTGCTCTGGGTAGAGACTCCAAGTTGTTCTTCAAAGTAGCTGGATATCTATGCCTGATATCTTTTGTTGGTGGCACGACTGATTTTCTTACGTTGGCCTACACCAGTGAGTCTCAATAATTTGGTCAAAATTTAGTGTTTTATTTTGGTTTAAAGAGAACATCAAGATGTTGCATATGAAAGAAAGACAACTGGACTTTTTTTTTATCCTCCTTGATGGATGCAGACTTGATAATTATTCATTTTGTGATTTTTCTCTGCGGCAGGTCTTCTTATTCTTTTAACAATCCCAGCATTCTATGAGAGGTATGAAGATTGTATAGACAAGTACATCATCTTGGAGTGCAGGAGATTGCAGCAACTGTATGTTTTTGTAAATGAAAAGTGTGTCAGCAAGGTCCAGAAATGGGTTCTGGAAAAGAAAAAACTAAGTTGATTTCAACCTTGCAAGTTCTCTGTATTTTCACTCTTTTTTTCTTTTTGGGTGGGGTTGGGGTGGGGTGGGGTGGTTTGGAGGAAGTCACAAGGACGCTAAGAATGCCAACGGTATGGGGGAAGGTTACCATTTTGTACTTTTTGGAAAAGGGAAAATAGAAATATAAATTTGTCTTTTTTAATTTCCAATACTTAAGAAGTTTCTTTGGACTGGCTATCTGGGTGGTTCAACTTCAAGTAAAAAGAAAGAAAATAACAAAAAAAGGACTTAATTTGTCAGGGAACCAATGAGGAAATGAATTCAAGACTAAGACTAGTTTTGTAATTTCATCATGAGATTTGTATGTACAAGATGAAAGGTTCCCACAAAATACCAACTAGATCGATGTACTTGTTCTTTCCTGTATCAGGAATGCTAAGTTCTGCTGGCATCGAAAGCTCTAGCGACCCGCATACCTTGACATCTGTAATAACATCGTTAGCTTTATTAACCAGGAAAAAAAAAAAAAAAAGGGGTGCCGTCAATTTGTTTTGCAAACAAGTACTTAGAGACGGTATATTACTCAAGCAATGCAACGGTACATGTCCACTCTGCAGTGTGGGTTGGAAAAAGACCAATTCTTTCGGAACCTCTCTTTAAAGTGACTAAAAAGGGTCACAGAGGAAAATGCAACAGATTCAAAATGCCTCTATAGAATATGCAAGATATTGTGCATTAAAAGACTACTTTGATTGATGAAAAAAAAATGAGAAAAGAGAAAAAAAAAATCTCATTAAATTGCTCTCAGATAAAAGGCCATGAAAAACCGAGCCACAAGCTAAGCACAGTTAAACCTAAGCCAACGAGGATGCTCCGAGAGGGAGACCAGAAAGACAAATTGAGCAAAGTTCATTTGAGAAAATAAAAGTAATACCACTCATAAAAAGGTAGAAAACCAAGAGGCCCTCTGTACTTCACAATCTAGTCTTGACCACCATAGCTCTCACGGTTATCGTGTTGCCAGCCATAGCTTTGTCCATCTCGGCCCATATTAGAATAAAACTTGCGTTTTGGCTGTGACATGTGAGGCAGTGGGGGAGGTGGAGGAAGTGGCAGGGGCTGTGGTGCTAATATACCCTCTCCATCCCTTGGATCCACGAAATTACCAGCCTGTATTGGTTCCATTCCTTTGTTCGCCATATGCAGGGGAGGCAGATTCATAGCCAATCCTCCTGGACTCCTTCTGAAGTTTCCTTGATAATATGGAACTTTTCCTTGAGAGTCAGAAAGGTTAGTGAAACTATCTTGACCTCCTCGTGGAGGTTCGAAAGGCATACCGGGCTGTCCTGTGTTCCAAGGCTGATGATGGTTAGCTGGAAATTTCATGCTCCCTGCAGAACCAGATGGAAAACCCAACAATGACCCTTGTTCATATCCTACTTCAGGTGCTGAATCCTGTTGAGCCAAGTCATAATTGCCATAAAATGTTTGAGATCCATCACCTTGGAAAGAAGTATAAACAAAAGGTGCAGAGGATGGATTCAGCATCTGGTTTGAGTTGATTGGCACCATATAGTTGTCGGGTGGCTGAATGGCATGTATGGATGGATAGTCGGGGAAGGGACTATCAGACAAAATTGCCTGCTGCTTGTCTAAATACGGGCCAGATTCCTGCTTTGGAGCGCCTTGCTGTTGGAAGGGGTTGTGAGGATCGTGCCTATCAAACCCTTGGTGTTGGTGGTCAGGTTGGGTTTCTGATGGGTTATTATGTACCTGCCCAAAAGCTTGTGGTGGTTTGGGCTGTATTATTGGCCTAGGAATCGACGGTTCTCTAGTCTGTGGACGACGAGTTTTATCTTCTCGATCATGAAGTTGGGAGTTCGAACTAGGAGAGAAGCCCGGCCTGAGTGGCGCTCGAAGCGTAGAATCAGATGCTGAAAATTGTTTGACACTCTGAGCTTCTGATTCATTATTATCTTCTTTCTCAACATTTGAATGAAGAAGCTCAACATGGCTATCATGAATATGAGATTCGAAGTCAGTTTTCTTCAAGAAAGACTTGAGACAGTGAGGTGCAGCACAGATGAAGATCCCCTCCATCAATTTGATAGTCTGAATCTTCTGAATTCGTTCATCACAACTGTGCACATAGATTACAAAGCAAGAGGTTTAAGTGATTCATCAGTTACCAATATACTTCCTTCTCAAAGAATCAATTACTTATTAGTAATGTTACTTCGTTCTCAAACCCAGTAGTATAAGAACATCAACTATTCTAAATACATACATAAAGCAAATAGATTTAAGCTCTAACTGCCAAATGCCCAGACATGTTTAAAAAATTGCAATTCAACCCTTTCCCAAAACTTTTATCCCAGTGCGTTTAGATCAATTTAGTGAAAAACACAGATTATAATTTATCACAATAACGTCCATTGGAGGGTAGACTAGAGTCACCCTCAAAAACAACATAAATCATCAGGGTTGTCAATACAGCATGAGAAAAAAATAATAAAAGTCTAAATTTCCAGCAAGCTAATACATGGAAATTAACACAAACAACAAAAGAAATGCACTCCAGGAAAATGAGAGGTAGCAGAATGACGTTGTAGATAGCAGAATAATAATATAAAAAAGTTCAGCTTACAGATAGCAGATTGAATCACTCCTAGCACAATCCAGACAGAAGGCATGCTCACAAGGACTCTGCAATCACTTAAACCAGTGAGTTGTGAAGGTCTGTGTATATATTGTAACATAATTTCTAAAACACAATTTTTGGGAAGCTAAAAGAAAATATATAGTTACAGGACCACTTTTATTATAAAATAATAATAATAATAATAATAATAGTAATAATAATATTAAATAATAATAATAATAATAATAATAATAATAATTACTACTACTACTACTACTACTATTATTTTCCTCTCTTTTGTTATCATTATTATTGTTAATCTCTCTTTTGTTATCAGTAAGATAGAAGCCACTTTTCACAGAATATATTCTCAAACAGCGCAATAGCTACACCTCAAAACACCACTCTAACCAATATCTCATAAAATGAAGAACCTTGGAAGAAAAGAAAACAAGCAAAGATTACACGATAGGTATTATTGTTATTGTTTGAAACCAATTGAAAAAGGCAAGTGCAGAAATCTAAAAAAATAATAATCACAATGAAAAGAAATTCCATGTGTTTATGTAACAGGAAAAAAGGGAAAGTGACTGCCCAAGAACAGTGTAATTCTAAGCCCAAATTAGATACAATGCTCGTCCATCTTCTCTTTTACTACAAATGTTTCAATCAAATTCCAAACTGATTTCTGAGTGCACTCAGATCCGTCAAGAGTGCTGTCATGGCCTCTAAACAGCTAAAGAAATATACATATATTGGTTTATCCATGTATTAGAGTCCGTTGGTTCATAGATTTGAGTAGAGTATTTGAATGAAGATTTAAATTTTTATGAGAGAAAATACTATAGCAAAATGATTCGAACCGTGATTCGAATACCAAAACAAACACACCCTAATTATCCTCTGTGTCAGCAATATACATACTTATATATACATATATATATATATATATATAAATTTGTTGAGAAACCATTATTCAGTCAGAAATTCAATTGTGGGCAAAAAAGAATATCCAAAGAACGTAAGTTTTGACAGAATTAGGCAGACAGCAAAGCCAACAACAAGCATAAGTTTTGACAGAAATAGGTAGACAAGAAAAAAAAATATATCAAACAGTGCATACCAGACGTCCATAAATTGCTATAGGGAAATCACAGCGAACACAAAAGTGGACTCGTTCCCCAAGCTGGCGACGGGACCTCCGACCTATGGTCTTAACAAGTGAAGTGGCGACTGCTGCACCTATGCCCTTTGCCACAGGAAGATTAGCAAGAACTAGGTGGTCGGGGCAGGCCACAGTCACCATATCCACTGGCAAGGGCTTCACCCCTCCAGCACCATCTACAGACGTGGTCCTGCTAAGCCGGATCTGAAGCATCTTCCAACCTAATATTTATCACCTGTAATTAAACTTTTTCCCTCTCTGCCTCACCTTCAACTTTTCAATCAAAGTTCACAAGAATATAACTGGTTCCTTTCTCACATGAAAAAGTAGTACAAAACGATTCAATGTCACCAAAAGATGCAAACTTAGACTTCTTTGATTCTAAATTCAGACACTCAGACTTGGCATTTCATTTTGCATTACATTTAAACAAAACGCAGAACAAGGACGGAGATAGCCCAAAAAAGTTCCCAATTTGAACACATTAAAATTCAGTAAATGCAAAATCGTTTAAATCATCACAACTTCCCCAAAGGAACTAAACAAACACAAAGTCCAAGATATAAATCTTAAAAGAAAAATTTAAGCAATTTCAATACCCCAGAAATCTAACGCTTGATGTACGGAGCATCACTGATGGTTTGGGGCCTCAAATAATTTATTTCCGAGTAATTAGAGAGTGAAATAAAGCAAGCAGAAAGGAAGCTCACAGGAAAGAAAGGACAGTGACGAAAGCGGCTTCTCTATGTAGATCTCTGAATTCTTACTTCACCAGCGTTCTCTCTCCCTTCTCCAAAATGCCGCCAGTTTTCGTGACAGCTATCAGGTGAGTCCCATTGGCCTTGGAACTTGCTGAAGAGGACAAGGAAGTCGCTGGGTGCTAAGATTGCGATGTCGCCGTGAGGACGTCGACGCGGGTATGGTTTCTTTCTTTCTTCTTTTTCTTTTGAGGGACGGACTAAATTTCAGAACAGAGAAACCACAAATGATTTTTTCTAAAATTTCTGGAATTTCTTAGAGGGGAATTCATAACTCAAGGGGGGAAAGAAAATAGGGTTTAAAACTTAAGAGGATAAAAGAGATCAGGAAAAGAAAATCAGATCTAATAAAACAACAAATTATTGGGTTATTAATACATGTGAACTTTAAACTTTAACATGTTTTCACTTTGCACTCTAAATTTTAAAAATCATCATCTTATCTTTTAAATTTTTAAAAATTATTATTTTACCTCATGAACTTAAAAATCATCACTTTTCTCTTTAAACTTTAAAAACTTCTCACTTTATGCCCTAAACTTTCAATTTTTCGTTCAAATATATAAAATTAAGCATATGTAATTGACTTGTGGGTCATCAATATTGGCAAAAAATGAGATTTTATCTATTGTTTCATCTATTATTCAAAGATAAATGAACAAAATGGCTTGTTCGTTTTGCTCCAATTCAATTTTAATGCCACTTGGGAGATTAAATTAATTAAGTTTAAATGGACAAATGACATAGCCCATTTTCCATCCTCAAAAGAATCAGTCATAAAAAAGCTTAAGTCCTAAAGCCCATAAATGGGATAAAAACCTAATAAAGTCTCTAAAAAAATAGCAAAAACCAAAAAAAAAAAATGTTCAAATTTTAGCACCATATCCACAGGAAGATTACCGAGAACTAGGTGGTCGGGGCATGCCACTATCACTGTATCCACTGGCAAGGGCTTCACCCCTTTAGCACCATCTATAGACGTGGTCTTGCTAAGCCGGATGTGAAGCATCTTCCAACCTAATATTTATCACCTGTAATTCAACTTTTTCCCCTTCTCCCTCAGCTTCAACTTTTCAATCAAATTTCACAAGAATATAACTAGTTTCTCACATGAAAAAGTAGTACAAAACGATTCAATGTTACTACAAGATGCATACTCGAGACGTCTTTGATTCTAAATTCAGACACACAGACTTGGCATTTCATTTTGCATTACATTCAAACAAAATGCAGAACAAGAACATAGACAGCCTAAAAAAGTTCCCAATTTGAACACATTAAAATTCAGTAAATGCAAAATCGTTTAAATCATCACATCGTCCCCAAATGAACTAAACAAACACAAAGTCCAAGATATAAATCTTACAAGAAAAATTTAAGCAATTTCAATACCCCAGAAATCTATGGCTTAATATAAGGAGCATCACCAATATTTTGGGGGCTCAAATAATTAATTTACCGAGTTATTAGAGAGTGAAATAAAGCAAGCAGGAAGGAAGCTCACAAGAAAGAAAGAATAGTGAACAGAGCGGCTTCCTATGTCGATCTTTGAATTCTTACTTCATTGGCGTTCTCTCGCCCTTCTCCAAGATGCTGTCAATTTTCTTGACAGCTATTAAGTGAGTCCCATTAGTCTTGGGACTTGCTGAAGAAGACGAGAACGTCGCCATTTGATAATATTTTGATGTCGCGATGAGGATGTTGACGTGGGTAGGGTGTTAGACTATTGATTGTTACCATTGGATGGCTGCTATCAACACCACATGCGGTTGTACACGGTGCTTGGACGTCTGTTCCCTGCTCGGCTTAGCCTGGCCAAGTTAAACCTACAACAAGAAGAGGGACGTTTTGGAGGTAAAGGGGGAGACTGGTGTGGTCCCAGCCAATGGATCTCCGACACTCAGGTGAGGTACATGTTCGGCATAGTGCAAGAGAAGAGTTTTGCCAAGAAAGAGCATATTGGCTCGAGCTATAGTAGATGCGCTCTATTTATAAGCTGCCACTTGAGCCAGGTGTTAGGTAGGTTTTACCCATGACCCGTACGTCACATCAAGACCTGTCAAAGTGTAGTGACATGTGTTGCGGCCTCTGCTAGAGGTTGGTTTCCATCTAAGGGTGGAAATAAGGCCATATGTCGACCTGTTACAACAAGTGGCTGCTTGGTTATAGGCTCTGACAATCCACCTGAGCATGTGTTCTTCCTGAGGAGGCAATAACTTGTGTCATAGCTAGTGAAGGCCTTGTCGAGCACCTCAGGAGGAAATACTGATCTCAGGAGGTTGCGGATTGCCTTTTCGATGATCTCTACCGAGTGCGGTCTTCAAGTTGTCGCGGGGACGGTCCTCGACTATAACGCCGAGCACACCCCTAACAGTAGCCCTCCAACGCACCTGGTTGGTGCTTGACTAGGTGGACTATACTAAGAGGGCAGGGTTGGCTTAGGTTGGCCTTCAAGCTTTGTCCCAGGGCCATGGAAGTTGGAGAGACACACGGTAAAGTTCGGTGGGACATGTGTTAGCATGCAATCAGTTGTTTTCTTAACGAGCGTAATCTTTGCATCTCTTAGAGTTTTATGCCTAAGTTTCGACTATAAATAGGAGTCACTTCCCCGTTGTTCTAGAGTGTTGGCATGACTAGACTCTTGAACTTTCGAGTTTTAGCTGCTGAGTAGTAGGTCATAATTCGAAGACTTTATTGGTAGTCCCAAGAATCTTTCTACCTGAGTAGGTAATTTCCCAAACAAAGACTTAGCCATGAGCGATCTAAACGATTCCTAAAACGATTCAATTACTTTGGGATCAAATGATAGTACTGAGACCAATCAAGCAGGAACCATGGAAGTCAACATTAAGAAGACTTCGCTATATTAGGATGGGGTCGCTTGGCTGGCCGAGGTCCTTAGCCTTGGCAAAAGGATGGCCCTAGAGAAGTAGTTCCTTGATATGATTGAAGGAAAGCACCCGGTCAAACCATGTAAGGGAGAGAACCATACATCAAGGTAGTCATCATGAGTATGTCTTAGGTCTCAACCTAAGAGCGTGCTAGCTTGGCAGTAACTACAAACATGCCGAGCACCTCTGGTTGAGGTGCTAGGGCTTCTGCTCCTATAATGGGAGACATAACCATTGACTCTTCGATGGAGAAGGATTGACTAGTTGGGAGCGACGAAGCCGAGGGTGAATAGGTCGAGGAAAGACTTATCATAGTGGCCAGGGTCTGAGGAGTTGTTGCTTGTAGAAGGGATCAGCCTAGCCAAACTTCAACAGCAGAATATACTTCAGCACTGATGCAGGGTCGACTCAAATCCCTACATTGGGAGTGTCAAATTCCTGACGACTTATTTTGGTGCTACCCCAAGAGGGGGATTCTCTAGTGAACATGCCAGAGGGGTACATAATGTTGTACATAGAGTTTTTCTGAGCAGCACTCCGCCTTCCATTTCATCCTTCCTTTGGCCGGCAGTCAACAATTTGAATGTATACTCTGCTCAGCTGAACCTGAATTGTTATCAATCCCTAATTGGGAAATACGTCCTCAGGAGGTACTTTCATGCGACCGAGATGCCATGGGAGACCTTTAGGTAGATCTATAAGACGAAGAGGCTTCCTTAGTAGATGGGTTGGTACTACTTCATTGACTTTAAGAAGGATTTCATCCTTGGGAACTGTTGGGGTATAATTTGATCAAGTCCAAATTATCTTAAGGCCCAAAATGACAGCCCATTGTTACGATTGGAGCAAGTCAAATAGAACAAATCAACTTCGCTATTTGTCGTAAGAATAATATTTAAACGAAATTGAGACTTCAATTGGTTCGAGCAAGTATGTAATTGATGTTATTCAAATAACATTTGATTATTGGTTTGTCCTTAGGTTTATTTCCCAGTATTCGTTCAATGGTATCGATCAGCATGAATGGATGGTTAATAGCACATCTGACCATGAACTAAAATATGGGGGGAACATGATCCTTACAGCCTATTACAGATCGACATGTGTCCCACTATTGTAGTTACATCCGGCGTCATTACTCTATTCTGCCAAATAGTTGGAGGCCTAGAGAATAGTGTTTTCAATTGTGGATACAAAGAATATAATATATGAAAACCCTACCAAATTTATTTCTCATTTTTTTTGCACTCTTGTAATCTGTACTCTGAATTCATACAATAGTGAAGAACAGTGGATGTAGCTCTTATTCATAGAGTGAACCACTATAAAAGTCTGTGTGTGGTATCTTTTATTTTCCATCATTATTTTATTTTGTTTGGTTCTAATCCGTTAATTATTCTCTGCAATTCAATCTAACACATTTGCTTTGAAGCTAACAGATCTAAAAAACGGTGATTTGACGGCCCAAATTCATTAATAAGAACATAATAATCCAAATTAACACTTCTTACATTTGATTATAGATTCAACATCCATAGTTTGGTGCCCACCGTGGGGCCTTCAAATCTCCAACACTAGGATCTTCTAGCTCAACCATAAATGGCCGACAACTATGACAACCAACACGCACTATAAATTCCAAGTGGAGGAATCGAACAACTCCTCAAGAGAATTAATAAATGGAAGCCCTCATGGCTGAAGTGGAGGCACTAAGAAAATGCTCTAAGAATAAGCTGCGTGTTCTCAGGAACGTGATAGAAGATTAGAGTAGCTTAGCAGCAAGAACTCAACTCTAAGGAGCCAGATCAATTACCAGAATTCACAATGGCCTCGTTGTCATACTATTACCCATACTATGGGTACTCATCATTCCCAACAGCTACAACTACACCGTGGTAGTTTTAGATGCTGTAGCTAAGTAGATAGCAATCCTCCTATAGCCCCATTGGGAGGATGCAATTGCCATACACCCACTCGATCTAGCACCAACAACAACAATCACAGCAACTTTGACAGCCACAATAGCAAACCCAACAATACTTGCTATGGCAACAGCTATGAGACAACGAATGCTCATACATAATCGAGCCGATGAGACAATGAAGCAAATGAAGAACCTAAAAGAATGGTGGAACCAAAAGTTCGATTCAAACCTACCCTAGCATTGACTCTGCTAACTCTCGAGTCCGTTGAGTAGATGATGAGAGAGATGCTTGAACAAAACACAAAGCTTGTAGAAGAGAAGATTAACTAGAAGGTTTCGAAAGCAATGAGCAAAACCCCAACATTAGATGACATCTCAAAAAACATTCAAGAAACCCCATTCACAGGAGGATTACTTTGGTTGTCCCTTTGAAGTATGGTAATCTTATATTCGCTCACTTCGACGGAACATTCGACCCCAAAGATCACCTATTACAGTACAAAAATTTGGTCAGTGCCATGAGTTTCCTAGATTTGATTCTCAATGAGATGATGTGCAAGTTGTTCGCGTAGAGTCTCAAAGGCCCAGCTCTTCGATAGTTCAGCAACCTGCCCATCGGGTCGATCGATAGCTTTGAGGACTTGGCAAATTCATTTGTTAAAGCTTACTCTATGCACATAAAGACTAGAAAGACTATTAAGGACCTGTGGTCGATCGTATAGAGCCTAGGTGAATCATTGTGAGCGTACATCAAGAGATTCAGCAAAACACTTTTTGAGATTTTAGATTTTGAAGACAGAACAACTCGAGAAGCACTGAAGAAAGGACTCCTTCATAAGTCATCTTTCAAGAGTAGCATTTGCTCCAACTATCCACAGACCATCCAAGAAGCCTTGAATAGAGCAAAGGAATAGATTGATTTAGAAGAAGAAAATGAAAAATGCCAACGAGAGCTCGCGAGGAACAGAAATCATACAAGGTAGGGCAAGAGGCAACAAAAACCATGGTCGGATCAAAGAAGACGAACAAGGACATCACCAGAGAACGTGTGGAGGAAGAAGGAGGTGTAGTCATGATCTACTAACAGGCCACTCTTGCCACCAAAATATGCCTTAAGCATGTCCCCCATAGAACTGGTCACACAATTGGAAGGGAAAGACTATGTTAGGGAAAGGTTACGTCCTTTTTGGATCACACAAAGAATTGCAAGTTCCACTTAGATACAGGAAACCTAATGATGTAAACCCCGCCGACTAACGCGACAAGACCTGACACCAAATTTGGAATCGAACTCCTAATCCCTTAAGACACACGTTTGTTGAGCCTTGACCTGTAATCTAGAGAGACGCAAACCAAGAACCACAGATAGAAAGACGTCACACCTAGAATTTGCAAGAACACTTAAACTCTAGATGATAAGTCAGTTTGTTGAACGCCACAAGATTAATCTTGATAAGTTCAAAGAGTCATCTCAAGAAAATAAGAAGAACACAAGAAAGTCTCACCAAAAGTCGTGAATAATGATCTGATTGATTCAAATTAGAATAACAAAGTGTTTACAATTATATAGGAATAATTTTTAGCCCAAAAGAATCCCTAATCGCATGTTGACTTAGAAAATTCCTTAATTGGCGCTTTCCCATACGAAATTAAGCCCTAAAATCTGACTTTGCTGGCTGTTATCTAATAGAAATAACATAAAAGGAAAGTGGCTAATTTTATCCCTTAAAATACGCTTAACCTAATCTAGAAAAAGGAAAAATATTTAGGTTTGTTTTCTTGCCTAACAAAACCGACTTTGGCAACAAAGAAATCATGAAAATTACATTAGAAAAATAATTTGATGACGAGACTCGAACTTGATGACATGACACCCACGTGTCAATCCAAAATAGGAAGGTTTTTTGAAATTATAAGTTTGCCTCACAATTTACTAGAATTATGCACCATCATCAATGTGAATCTTCTAGATCCTTAATCATAGTGACTAGGCTCTCTTGTGATTGATTTGGGCCCATACCGGGGCTCCATTTATGTGATATGTCACAAACTTGTTAAATGAGCCCGTTCAATGCCTCCTTGAATCGCTTGGCCTTAGATCTTGTGATTGGACCACTTGAATGGCTTAAGGGATCATGAACATGGCTCCTAACTTGTATAGCTCCACTACTTGCATCATTCTCCCCCTCTTAAAAAGGATTTGTCCTTAAATTGTCATCTACATCAAAAGGAGATAAGTCAGAAACATTAAAACTAGCACTAACACCATACTCACCTGGTAAATCAAGTTTGTAGGCATTGTCATTAATGCGTTCCACCACTTGAAATGGTCCATCACCCCTCAGAAGGAGTTTTGAACGCCTTTATTCGGGGAAGTGTTCCTTTCTCATATGCAGCCACCCCCAATCTCCTGGTTCAAACACCACCTACTTACGGTCCTTGTTGGCTTGTTTTGCATATTGCTCAGTACGCTTCTCTATGTTTTGTCTTGCCTTCTCATGAATTTGCCTAACAAAATCAGCCTTTTTCTTGCCATCCAAGTTAACTCATTCGTTCAAAGGTAAAGGAGTTAAATCCAAAGGAGTCAATGGATTAAAACCATAAACAACTTCAACCGGTGAAAACTTAGTTGTAGAGTGAACACATCTATTATAAGCAAACTCAACATGCAGCAAACAATCTTCCCAAGTTTCCAAATTCTTTTGAATGATAGCACATAAGAGAGTAGATAAAGTCCTATTCACTACTTCAGTTTGACCATTAGTCTGCGGGTGACAAGTAGTAGAAAATAATAGTTTAGTCCCCAACTTTGCCCACAAGGTCTTCCAAAAGTAACTCAAGAACTTTGCATCTCTATCAGAAACAATACTCCTAGGCATGCCATGCAATCTAACAATCTCCTTGAAGAACAAATAAGCTATATGTGATGCATCATCCGTTTTATGACATGCAATGAAGTGTGCCATCTTAGAAAATCTATCAACTACCACAAACATAGAATCTCTCCCCCTCTTAGTCCTAGGTAACCCCAACACAAAATCCATAGTGATGTCAACCCAAGGTTCTCTAGGAATAGGAAGTGGCATATGTAACCCATGTAATTGCAGCATAGACTTAGCTTGTCTACATGTAATGCATCTCTCACAAATCCTCTCAACATCACGCTTCATATGTGGCCAAAAGAAATGCTCATGCAAGACTCCTAAAGTCTTAGCAACTCCAAAGTGACCCATTAAACCACCAGCATGTGCTTCTCTAACTAAAAACTCATGCAAAGAAGAATGAGGAATGCAAAGTTTGTTTTCTTGAAACAAGAAACCCTCATGTAAGTAGTGTTTCTCACATGCCCCTTTTTTGCAATCTTTAAACACAACTCCAAAATCAGAATCCAATACATACAATTCTTTAATGTACTCAAATCCAAGCAACTTAGCATCAAGGGTTGAAAAGAAAGGCGTACCTACGAGATAGTGCATCGGCAACTACATTTTCCTTACATTGTTTGTATTTGATCACATATGGGAATGTCTCAATGAATTCAACCCACTTGGCATGGCATTTATTCAATTTGTGCTATCCCTTCAAATGCTTCAAGGATTCATGATCTGTGTGAATCACAAACTCCTTCGGCCAAAGATAATGTTGCCAAGTCTCTAAGGTTCGAACCAATGCATACATCTCCTTATCATAAGTGGGATAATTTAGAGCTGCCCTACTCAACTTTTTACTAAAGTATACAACCGGTCTTCCTTCTTGCATCAACGCCTCCAATACCTGTACTTGAGGCATCACACTTTCAAATGTTTTAGTAAAGTTAGGTAAAACAAGTAGAGGTACATTTGTTAACTTCTCCTTGATCAGTTTGAATGCCTTTTCTTGTTCCTCTCCCTACTTAAATGGAACGTTCTTCTTGATGACTTCAGTTAAAGGTGCGGCAAGGCTACTAAACTTTCGAACAAAACGCCGATAGAAACTTGCCAAGCCATGAAAACTTCTCACCTGCCCTATGGTCGTAGGAGTTGGCCAATCTTGGATTGCCTTCACCTTTTCCTCATCAACCTGTATGCCTTGTGCACTCACAACAAAACCAAGAAATATAAGCTTATCTGTGCAAAAGGTACATTTCTTGTAGTTAGCAAACAACTTTTCTTTCCTTAAAACATCTAAAACAAGTTTTAAATGTTCAACATGATCCTCCAAGTTTTTGCTCTAAATCAGGATATCATCAAAGTAGACAACTACAAATTGACCAATGTAAGCACGCAAAACATGGTTCATAAGTCTCATGAAAGTGCTAGGTGCATTAGTTAATCCGAAAGGCATAGCTAACCATTCATACAAACCATATTTTGTTTTAAATGTAGTTTTCCACTCATCACCTTCTTTCATCCTAATTTGGTGATATCCACTCTTAAGATCAATCTAGGTAAAAACACAAAAACCATGCAATTCATCCAGCATATCATCTAGTCTAGGAATGGGATGACGATACTTTACCGTAATATTGTTGAAGGCTCGGCAATCTACACACATTCTCCATGTCCCGTCCTTCTTAGGCACTAGTAACACCGAAACCGCACAAGGACTCACGCTTTCACGCACATATCCCTTCTCTAATAATTCATCTACTTGCCTTTGAAGTTCTCTTGTCTCCTCAGGATTACTCCTATAGGCAGGCTGATTTGGAATTGAAGAACCAGGTATGAAGTCAATTTGATGCTCAATTCCCCGAATTAGAGGTAAGCCAGGAGGCAACTCTTTAGGAAATTCGTCCTTGAACTTCTGCAAAAGGGAAACAACACTGCTCGGCAAAGACCCGACAAGATCATTAGTGTTTAAAAAGGCCTCCTTATACATTAGTACTATAAGGGGCTGATGAGAAATTAAAGCTCTCTTGATCTCACTTTTCTTTGCAATAAAATTGTATTTTTCTTCTCTCTCACACATTTAGGTCGAACTCTCTCCTTTCTCTTTTTCTCTCTTATTTTCTCTCTTATTTTTCACACTCTCTTTTTCTCTCCCCTCTTTTTCTTTTCTCTTATGTTCAGCCTCCCTCTCTTTTTCTTTTCTTTTTTCACTTGCTCTTTGTATTTTTAATTGATCTTCAAGAGCTTGTTTTGGAGTCAATGGTACAAGTGACATTGGCTGTTTATTCATGGTAAAAGAGTACCTATTGGTGAAACCATCATGTGTGGTTCGTCGATCAAATTGCCATGGCCTTCCCAACAAGAGGTGACATGCATGCATGGGGACAACATCACAAAGCACCTTGTCCTCATACTTTCCAATAGAAAAAGCCACCATCACCTGTTTAGTAACCTTGATCTCACCACTATCATTCAGCTATTGAAGCCGGCATGGCCTTGGATGCTTCAAGGTAGGTAACACCAATTTCTCCACTAACTTGGTGCTGGCCACATTTGTGCAACTTCCTCCATCTATTATCACGCTACCAACCTTGTTATTCACAAAACAGCGTGTATGAAACAAATTCTCTCACTGATTATTCTCTTCTTCTTTAGACTGTGCACTGAGAGCTCGTCTTGCCACTAATGACTCTCCAACTATAGCACACTCCCCTTCATCATCATCCTCTATATCCCCCCATTGCTCACCATGGTGTACATGTCTAGGTTGCCTAATGGGGTTATTTTGGCGCTGCCCCCTAGGTGCCCCCTCTTCCAACCTATCCATTCTCTCATGTAAAGGTTCCAATTCAGCTCTCATCATCCATCTCAATTCCCCCATCAAAGCTTGTAACTGTAGGTTTAGAATGGTTCGTTGTTGGACCTCTTCAGTTGAATTATCTTCTGGATTGTGAGACATTTTTTTAAAGTCTGCAAGAAAAGGTTAGGAACCTCACAAGCACTCCCTCACGTGTTTCACTCAAGAATGATTCGTTCACACTCGTGTTTCACTCAAATTGGCTCTTAACTTGATGTTCTCAATGCTCTTTCCTTTTTCCAGTCGTTGTGACTTCTCAAATTCTTAATCAGACTCAAGAAACACACAAGATTCAAGCAGCAATTCAAATAAACTAGACTCTAACCAAACAATCCACAAGATTTGACATGCAATTCATAGAATGGCAAACGAAGACTCAATAACAAAGATGCTAAATCACAAGAACGTGTAAAATGAATAGCTGAATTTTTTTTATTTTTTATTTTTTGCTATGGAGTAAAGTGTGTTATGGGCTTATGGAACCTTATAAAGGTGAAAACAAACAAAAAATTTTAAGATGGGTCTCCAGACTCTTTTTTTTTTTTTTTTTTCGAATCCTCTTGTTTTCTTCTTTCCCTTGTTTTTCTTTTTTTTTTTTTAGATCCCCTTTTTTTTTGGTTAAACTAGAATCAACACACAAATGAGTAGGTGTGCACAAATAAACGAGAAAAAAAAATGTAAACAACCGAATTTTAAATCAAACAGAAACTAACACAAGTATTTAAGCCAACGGAATTCGCAAAAACTTCAAACAAGGAGAAAACAAAAGAAGAAAAGAGTTCGGCTAAGAAATTAAGACCTTAAACCAGATTTTTTTTTTTTTGTTTTTGTTTTTAGGACTCTAAATTCGACTAAACAAGAACAAGAACATAAAATAAAGGATAGTCAAACTTGCCTTGGAACCTAAGCTCTGATGCCAACTGATATGAACCCCACCGACTAACGCGACAAGACCCGACA
>CAMOHE010046139.1:0-72136 GCA_946598075.1 Artocarpus hirsutus
AAAAAAAAAAAAAAAAAAAAAAAAAAAAAAAAAAAAAGCGAAAGCCTTTTATTCTATGTACTTGTGGTGGCCAACCCCATATCAGAAAGAAGACTGAAAATTGAAAAACAGCGGCGGAGCGCCTAAATATCACAAACGGGTCCTACATTCCCAGCTTTCATTGTGTCGGCATGCGCTGTTTGACAGCCCATAGTTGTCAGCAGGCAGCAGCACTCGCTCCTTTTTTTTCTGTACACAAGATCCCCCTCACCTACCCAAGCAATCTAGTCACCCGATCACCTAAAAGTCAAAAACAAATTGCTCACCAACAAGCAAAGCAGTTGCCAGAATTTCTTTTCAGCCAACGAACGTAACGACACTATCGCTTGCCTTCTAAGACGGAGCCATAGTAGGCGAAGATGGATGACTGCTTATTAATTTTTTTTTAATTTCGTGTATAAAATTTTATAGAAATTATATTTTGCAAAACCGAAATTGTATTTCACGCCCCTCCAAAATTATATTTTGCTCTTAAAATTTTAGATCTTTTTATTTATCACATCTTATTAGTTCAGTCACGTCCTGTCTCCTAACTAATTTTTCTCGCTTCTTAATAAGTTGCCTTGGTGTAGTATCAACAACCATGCTCACCAAGGGTAACGTGGAGGAGCTTGAGTTTTGGGTGCTATAGTGACAAGGCGGCTTTGTCCTCGATCTTGTTGCGGCCAGTGAGGAACTCCAGCTCAACATCCCTCACCTTGGTCATCTCAGTCTTAGCCCATGAGCTCAAGATCTACTCACGCACCTCCTCTATCTAAGGCCACAACGGAAGCCGGAGGTTTGAGCATATGAAAGGAGAGCTTCAGCTTCCTTTGCCGTGATCATCACCTTAATGTGCACTTATAAGGAACCATTAATTTCATATCATTGATGTGAATGATTTTATGTTTTTGGATATTTCAAAACTAAATCGGATAAAAAAATTGCAAGAAAAACACCTACTAATGTCCCCACTTTAAAAATTAGAAAAATGTTAGGGATCTGATGATGGGCTAAATGAAACACCACACATTTAAGGGGAGTTTTCGTAAATGTATTTTTTAAGATTTACTTTTTAAAAATATCAAATGTAATCATTTTTTGTACAACTTAATATATAATATGAATAAAAGTATAACATGAATAAACGCTTTTAAAAGTGTAACATAATATGTAATCTTCTTTGTATTTAATGACACACAGGCCGGTCCACATTGAACCAAAGTATTATGACATTGAGAAAATTACATATTATGCCAAATTTTTAAAATCTATATTCGTTAGTGTAACACTTGAAAAAGTTACGTCACATTATTATTTATATTATATGTTTAAGTTATGTAATATTAAATTATTTTTGTTGTTTATAAAAAATAAGTCTCTGAAATTTATAAAAATTCCCTGTCACATTCTTAACGCGGAAAGGAAAAAATCAACAATAATATTGTGGGTATAGATTTATAAATTATAAAGGAACTGCGCGTGAATGATGATGTTGCAGGGTGTAGAGTCTATGTCACCTAGCCAACCAATTTATTTTATTTCAACCTGCATAAAACTTCTTTCATGCCCTGCGTACGAACAAGCTATTATGTGTGGAGGTCTTTCGTATTCTAAAATATCAACAATTATTTTCTTTTTTTCTTGTTGGAGAGGATGGACAATTTTGTCAAGTTCATAATTTTTAGGGTAAATAGCTTTAGAAGTCCTTGAACGTTTAGTATGTAGCAATTTAGTCTTTAAATTAATTTAATGAGTTATAATAGTATTTAAACTTTTAACATTGTGGTAATTTGGCTCTTAAATTAATTTACTAGCCTAAAAAAGTCCATGAACTTTTAACATTATGACAATAGGGTTCTGAAATTAATTTAATATGTTAAAATAATGATGGTAAACGCGATGGCATTACGACAGTATGCTACTGCAGCGTAGATAGTTGGGTGAGGTAACTAGTGAGGCAGTTACAGAGTGGTTTTGTTGCAAAAAGGATGCAGTAAGGTGGTGACACAAGGTCAGTGCTGTGAAGAGGAGTGGCATAGGGTGAAGGTCATTGTAATGTTATCCATTCAAATGTTAATAGTTTCTAATAGATAAGAATGATTTTACTATTAAAAATTAATTCAGGGACTATTCAGCCTATCAAATTAGTTCAAGGACCAAATTGTCACAATATTAAAAGTTAAAGATTATTTTAGTTTATTAAATTAATTTAAGGACCAAATTATTACAATGCTAAAAGTTTAGGACCATTAAAGTTATAAACCCTAATTTATAAACATGTTTGAGTTTTCCTTTTTTGGGAAGCACCAAAAGCAAATTTAGTTTGTACTCAACTAATTTATCCCTTGTCAGTATATTATTAGTATTATTATTTAGATTAATTACATGAATTCTCTTCAAACTATAATTCTTATAACATTTGACCCCTAACTTTCAAAACGTAACATCCGTTCCCTCTAAATATTCTTCAGAGAAAGTAATGGTCACTTACCTTATGATACTTGATTTAAGGGCATTTAGTAATCATCTTTTTATAATCTAACTTATTTTCAAAATTTAGTTTAATTTTAAAATTTTAATTATAGGAAAAAGCTTAATAACATATGCTAAAAAAATAAAAACCCTGCAACAATAATAGTGGACATGTGGTTATAGTGTGGAAACTGTATAACAAATTTTTTTTTTTGTAAAACATGTTATAAATTATATTAATTTAATGCTGAATAAATATATATAAAACTTTGCTTATTCGGATGAAGATAAGATATAAGAATTCTTCAAATGGAAAGGATGTTCTCTAAGCAAGACTACCATTTTTCTTGCCTAGTCTTCGACACCGGATGGACAAATGGATAGGCGTAGACAAAATTAATGGTTTCTAAAATATCACTCACTAACTTTTAGTCAACATTTAATCTCAACGCATGAGCAGAATAAGTTTTGAGATGAAGAACTTTTCTTCTTTATCTTTCTCTCTTCGCATGCCTAAGGAGGGGTTTCTTAGGCAGAGTTTTCTTAGTCTCACTAAGACTCTCAATTGTATGTAAAATAAATAGAGGAGACTTCTATTTATAGAGAATGGAAAACCTATCCTATTCTGAAAGCTTCTTTTATTTTAATTTAAATATCAAATATTTAATTAAAATAAAAGATATAATTTCCCTTTTCTTATATAGCTATTGGCCCCACACAGAGATTCTTTATGCATGTGGAGCCTATCAACAAACTATACAGGAAGGAAAATTGCATGTTACCCAATCTCATTTATTTTCAAATTTAACTTTTTATATTTGAATTAAATCATATTTATCTAAAACTAAAAATTCTAAATATGGAAACTTAGAAATCACGCTTTGGACTACACAAAAAATATTCTCTTATGCAATGTGGTGCAATATACAATGGGCCCAAAATCAATTATTCATTATTAAATAATCTTATTATTTAATAATTATAAATTAATTCATAATAATTTTATTTTGAGTGATATTTAATTTAGAATCTTATAATTTTAAACTAATTATTTAAACCAATAATTCCATTTATCCAAATTGTATTTACAAGGATGGCGGGAGACTAATGGACCCACAATTTCAAGCTTCAGTAAAACTAATATATTAATTAAACTCTTTAATTAATATAACACTTTTTTATTAATTCCAATACGCGGAATTACACTCTTGATATTATGGACATAATTACTCATTTATTAGAGTCATCCATTTGATATCTCTTTAATTAATATAACACTTTTTTAATAATTCCAATACTCGGAATTACACTCTTGATATTATGGACATAATTACTCATTTATTAGAGTCATCCATTTGATATAAGTTGATCCTCCATAAATAATTCATAATTAGAACTAGGTAAAATTTGTTAACCTCGCTAATTACATCTTTATCCTTGAATGCTATTAATTTTCTAATGAATAATAAATTCATGAACTTAATCATGAATTGAGCGCTCATATTGTTTAAGACCCAAATCAATGCACAAGAGAATCATTTATTTGATTCTTGTCGGAGAAGGAATGGATTTGATCTTATAATATTAATCTCGAATGCTTACTTCACTATTCCTCTAAAATACAAGCAGTAAGCTTAGATTCTTGAATCTGCGCTGAGTAAATCAAAATAAATAAATACATAAATAGGAGTATGCTAATAATCATCTTATATATGACCAATTGGTCGATATGATTAACACTTGCTATATTTAGCGAAAATTATTAGCTATTTATATCATATTATGTCCTGGTCCCATATAATTTCATTATATATAGTGCATTCATTTAATGACTTACTACAATAATGGTTCAGATTCCATTCCATTCTCAATGGTAATTATTTACACTACTAGCGCTCAATTAAAGATTCCATACTATAATTGAATAATGTGACACATGAGCATTTCTAATACATTATATATACAATAATTAATGGATCAAGTTAAGTAATTAAAGTACAAATTTTATGCGCTAAGGTTTATGCTCAAAAATTTGTTAAATACTTTAAGAACAATTTTAATATTACAAGGATTATTGTTTTAATTTGATTTTGATGATAAATTCCATCAAAGTGAAAATAGAATTTTTAAGGTTAAAAATTATGTCATAGTCCTAAACAAGGAAAAATGATAAGAAAAATAAGCTAGAAAGCTTAACTGTTACAGAATATGTTGCAACAAATTTTGAGAAGGAAATATAGTAAAAGAGAAAAAATATTGTATGAAAATATGAAAACTTATATAATATTAGAATAATATAGTATAAGAATTATACTGATAAAGTTAATCTATTTAAAAATTATACGGTATAAAGTTATGCAATATAGAAATTGGATTGCATAAAGTTTAGTGGTATCGAAATTATATAGTGTGGTAGATGTAGATAAGTATGGAAGCTAGTAAACAGTCTAGGAAAGGCAACTAATAGTAAAGGAAGTGTGTCCACAATATAATAAAAATATCGTCAGTGTAAATTTAGACTGTGTAGAAAAAGGATGTGGGACCCACAACGACACCCAAATGGTGGAAAAAATTCCACGTCACTCCCTAGATAACCAGTTTGAATTTGTCGTGGTGGTAACTTTTTAAAAAATTTCAAGTTGGTAATAGATTTAATTATTTTTGCAAAAAGGGGTCCTAAATGGATAAATCACCTTACGTCCATCAAATGGCAAAAAAATTTGCCACATATACTCCTCTAGAATTGGTTTTGGACAAGTGGAAAAAGCAAATTTCTCTTTGCAATTAAGTCCCCAATATGAGCACTTTAAATATCTAGGGGTGTAAATGAAACAAAAGCTTAGTTTGTCCATCAAAAATTTCTCCCATTTCTCCTAACAAATCTGCCCCTTTTAAAAATTTCTCCTCTTTCAAAAGTGTGGCATAATATGTAATTTTCTTATTATTTCATGAAACTTTATTCAGAATCCATTTTAAAATTTTAAATTATTTGAGGGTCAAACTTTATCTAGAATTTTCCCTTTTCAAAATACCCCACAAGCTTTCCCCAATCTCTCCTTCTCTCAAAGGTACCACCAGTGCCCCCTTTGATCGACCACCCTTCGGCCACTGTCAATTGCCACACCTCTATGACTTGGAGCGGTGCCGCCTGAAACCCCCAGAGCCGAAGCCCCGCCTAATAGGGATTTTGTAAATGAAGACTTGTTGCATTTTTCATTAGATTGATTCTATTTTAGAAATAAATTGTTGACTAGATCATCACAATGAGAAATCATTGTCGAGTATCTTGAAAGACTCTCCTCAAATCTTATTTATAAAATTTTAAGACAATTACTTACTATACCAATTCTTTTCAAAAAAAATATTTATTCATATTACATTTAAAAAAATTATATTATACTACCACTTATATCACATATTTATATCACATATTTAAGTTGTATCATATTTAAATATAGAAAGTATTTATAAAAAAAATGTTTTAAAAGCTGTTATGTCTGAAAAGTGTTAATTCCTTGAGTTAGCTCATCCCCCAATTTATTGGAAGAAACATCAATGATTGCATGCATGTCAGGCTACATAGTTATTTCAATTTTTTACTAACAATTAAAAACATTAAATGAAATTATTCGGCGGTACGCCCTTGGAGAGCACGAGTTTATCATTATTACATCCACAAAGAAGTGAAAAAGAAGGAAGCTAAAAGAGAAAATGAGAAAAAGCAAGAAAAAAACTTGAAGTCGGAAAATCCTCTTTTTTCATATCGCAAGCAGCTCTTAGCAGAGCAAAAGAAAAGACAAGTCCCGAAGAAAAAAGAGAGACAAAAACAAAAACGTTAGAAAGGGAAACATGACATGCAAAATTCAATGAAAATCATCTGCCCCTTCATACACCTTGGACTAGGCCGAGGACTTCGGTCTCGGTGGGAAGAGCAGGGATTGCTCCCTTCTTGGTGGTTGTGATGGCTCCACATGCATTGGCGAACCTCAGAACCGCCCTCAACCTTGGCTCGTCCTGCAATTTATCACAAATATATATTAAAAAAAAAGAAGAAAAAAATCAACTACAATTTTTTACTGGATAACAAAATAGAATCGTACCAATTTTTTACGGTGTTTTCTCTCATATATTATAATATTTTTTATTATAAGGTCTCAATTACATACCCAAAGGCCCTACTAGAGGTTCTTTTGAGGTAAGAAATATACTTACCTCAATGATAGACTGGTCATCCACAATTTTGGACAGCAATGCACCGACAAATGAATCACCAGCACCAGTGGTGTCCACTGTGTCGACATGAAATGCGTCAACTGCCCCATGGAAACTCTGCAACAAGTAGAAGTTAAGCACTCAGGTCAAAAATTTAAAAAAAAAAAAAAGAAAAAAGAAAAAAGAGTTGAGCACGATTTATTAGACAAGTGTTTCATTCTTTGTTAATGATGTTACGTCTAACAATATTAGGCATCATGTTAAGCTTTCGGACATATTTGGAAGGACTTAGCTGACCAAAAGGGCATTACAAATTAAGTAACAGACAAAATTAGAATTCCTCGAATAACCCTCTATTATACATAGTCCAATTGACCATCAGCCTCATATTTCTTCAATATTAAAACTTCTTTCCATTGGTAATTCCGTCCTCCAAAATTAAATTGTAGGACTGACTTATGGTTCTAAAATCAAAATCAAAGCATTATGGCCAATTATATATATATACATATATATATATATATTATTGTATTTTGAGAACAAACAAATATTAACAGATAGATATTTATCTTTCAACTATCAAATCTAAAAAAAAAAAAGTGCTTTGATCAAATTTAACCATGTCAAAACACGTACTACACATGGGGGTTCTTATGGCAGAGTCTCTTTTTATTTTTTTAAAAATTATTTATTCTACGTACTTGTGATAAGTAAGCCCACACAAAGAGTGAAAAGCAACAGCAGAACGCCTATCATAAAGGGGCCCTACATTCCCACCCTCCATTGTCGGCAAGCGCAGTTTGACAGCTCATTTTTTTTTTTTTTTTCTTTCTTAAAACCACAAAACCCACCCAATTTAATCACCTGGTCAGCTAAAAGTTGAAAAGAAACTGCTCAACAACAAGCAAAAAAAAAAAAAAAAAATGGCCACGGAATCTTCTGAACAAACAAGACAAGGACACTATTAATAATCTTAATTTGTAACGTCCTAACTGTTTTTAGTGCTATACCTTGGTGTAGTATCTGCAGCCCTGCTCACCCAGCGTGACAAGGAGGAGCTTCAGGTGCGGGTGCCAGAGCGACAATGCTGATTCGTCATCGATCTTGTCGCTGCCGGTGAGGAACTCTAGCTCAACGTCGCTCACCTTGATCACCTCAGCCTTATCCCATATGCTCAAGATCTGCTTACGAGCCTCCTCTGCCGATGGCCACAGCGGCAGCCGGAGGTTTGGGTCATACGAAAGAAGAGCTCCGGCTTCCTTTGCCACCTCCATCGCCTTAATGTGCGCCGATCTGCATGGCTCCACGATCAAGCTTATGGACCCGTAGTGGAACACCTTGGCCTAAACATGAAAAACAAACTTCAAGTTCATAACTTTTTTTTTTTTTTTTTGGAGAAAATTACATGTTATGTCACACTTTTAAAAAGTTATATTTATTTATACTATATTATTTTTCATATTACATGTTAAGTTATGCTACGAATGAACATGTATAATATTTATAAAAAAAAAAAATTTAAAAATAGCATTTTTAAAAAAATTTCCCCTTATTTTTTTCATACAAGACAAGTAGAATTCTTAAGAAATGCACAGCATTGGAGATGCTATTGGCCCGTTTGGTTAACAGATTTGAATTTCATGAGACAAAGTACTAGAAAAAAAATTGTTCAAATCGTGATTCAAATCTACAAAACAGACCATTTCTCCCGTGGGTACCCCAAATTGTGACAAATGGGACCACAAGCCCTCACTATTTAACTTCTAATCTCCTTTTATGCTACTAATTACCTTCTAATTACCAAGAACCACCCACTAGTCAATTATAACTAGTATCCTCTAACCACTACTAATTAGATACCTATCATTGTAATTCGTATCATATTTAATCAAGTATTTTTATGTTTTTAGATGTATCAAAATTAATTGGATGAAAAAGTATGCAAAACAAAACGGCTACTAATGTCCCACTTGGGAAGAAAAAATTAGGGATCTGATGGGCTAAGAGGAACATACAAAAAAGTGATCTCAGATTTAACGAAGCAAAGGCCGGTCCTCAAGTTGGTGACATTTCTTAATGCGGAAGAAAAACGTCATCAATGATTATATATATATATATATATATATGTCTATATATATATATATATATATATTGATGAAAATGAAAGGATTAATATATGGATTTATGGATTATGAATGAAATGCACGTGATCGATGAGGTTGCGGAGCGTGGAGTTCCAGTCACCTAATCTATTGTACTTATTTAATGTCAACTTGCATAAAGTATTTTTCATGCCACAAAAACAAATTATTAAATTTTAATATGGAGGCATGGAGATGGACATATTTGTCAACTTCATAATTTATTAACACACTCTCTCTCTCTCTTCATTTTTTATTTTTTATTTTTTTGGATATTTTTATTCTTTTAAACTGAGCACCAAACTCAAAACTGTATAAATAATCGGACAAATAAATGTATTTAATAATATTTTCTTTTAATAGAAACCATAAATGACAAAATAAATATATATTATATATTATTTCTAAAACATCAAAATAAAGAAATCAGATAAAGGACACCCAGTTTCATATATTTTAAAAACATTTGAAAACAAACAACATATAGCATTTAACATATACTAAGATTTGTAATATTTTCCGTTTAATATACTAGCATCATCCTTAATACGTTCGTATAACGCCTAAATTTTAACTTTTTAACATAATACTCAAAAATAACATAAATAATTCAATGCCGATAATTTGAATATTATATCGAGAAAAAAAAATAAATAAATGTTAGACGAGTATGCGTTAGACTTTGCCCAAAAAAAAGGGGAAACATTAACCAGCCAACGATCCGGTCAAAAGCCACCAACCAAACGCCGAAAGCCACTCACGGCACAGCGCGTGGGCCTTCATCATAAGTGGTGTCAGATGAAGAAAACGGACAGTTCAGACTCCAAGGCACAGCTTATCAAAACAATCACAGTCCCACATGCCACACGCTCGCATAAGCGTGTGTAGATCAAACACCAACAGTCGTAGAAAAACCACAAGAAAAACGGAGAAACCCAACGGCGGATTAAAAACAAACGCAAAAAATAATCGTACCACATGCGCCGGATCTAGAGTCAAGGGCATGATTTTTACCATTTTGATTTTTCCTAGATCCAATTGGATCTATGGGACCCACTTTCACCACGTGACCCACATGGTGACGCAAAGAAAACGCAACGACGACGAGATTTTCCGGGAAAACACAGCGAGAAAGGCACAGAATAAGCAATCCTGATGAACAATCCTACTCAGGCCTATTAATAAAATCGTAAAATCTAATCTAAAAAAGAGTATACTACGAATAAGAGGGTTATAAAAGAATTTTCCAGTGAATATGGAAACTTTTCTTTTTCCTTTTTTTTTTTTTGTTTTTCTAAAGCAGGACAACAAAAAGGAAACTAGGAGAAAAAGATCTTACGGATTTGATGAGGTCGAGGTTGAGCTCATCGGGGCGGAGGAGCATGTCGGCGCTAGGGTTCCGGTAGAACATGAACTCACGCTCACCGTCGGCGCGGAGGGTGACGAAGGCGAGGGCGGTGCGGGCGCCCTGGTCGAAGTTGATGCCATCGGCGGAGACGCCGTTCTCCTTCAGGATTCCGGCCAACATGTGGCCGAACTCGTCGTCGCCGAGCTTTCCGACGAAGGCGGCCTTCCCGCCGAGCCTCGCGACGGCGATCGCCACGTTGGCGGGGGCGCCGCCGGGGGCCTTGAGGAAGCCCGGAGCCTCCGACAAAGACACTCCCGACACGGTGGGCACAAAGTCGATCAGCATCTCACCGAAGCTCACGATCTGGCCCTTGCCAGTGGAGGGAACGGGAACGACATTGTTAGCCATGGAAAGAAGAGGGGTTTGTAGAGAGAGAAAGTTGGAAGTGTGAAGAGATGAGATGACGGGAAGGAGAGAGAAAAGGTATAATAAATGGAGAGGAGGAGAAGGAGGTGGGTTTGGAGGGCATTTATAGGAGAAAAGAGGAGTGCAGATAGATTTATTGAAATTAGAATTTTAATATAGTGTAATTTAATTTAAGGACAATTAGTCGTTGACTACACAACAATCTTGACAATTGAAAATAGGAGGGTTTTTTTTATCTAAAAAAATAAGAATAACGTTTGAGACGTTGTTTTTGACTAGAGTAAAAACATCATATACCGGATGGAAATCGGGAAAAAGAAGGGAAAGAGATATTTCTTTTTTTTTTTTTTTTCTTCCATGAAAAGTTGTAGATTTTCCCGTTCGTTAGACAGCATCACCCTTTTTTTTTTTTTTAATCCTTTTTCTCGTTTTAGTTTCTACTCGTGTTATTTATTTATTTATTTTGTACAGGGTTATTTAAATGTCACAAATCCCTGAAAGGTTGAAGAATATAGGTAGAAAACTCAAAAATGGGAGTGAGAAAATTAGGAACAAGAGTTGGGTTTGAGGCTATGGGAATAGTTTTTTTAATGTTTTATTTATCTATTGCAAAGTTTGCTAATAGGTTAGTGGGTTAAATTACTATTAAGATACAACAAAATTAAAATGTTATAACTAGTAATATTATGATGCTTAAGATTATGGAATCTAAAAATTCTAGAGAATAAATAAAATACATGGGTGTCTTTTTATAAACCGGTGTAACCGTTGTAACTTTATAACTAGGTTATTGGGTTAAATTACTAGAGAATAAATAATATTGCAAAGTTTGCTAATAGGTTATTGGGTTAAATTACTCTTAAGATACAACAAACTTAAAATGTTATAATTAGTAATATTATGATGCTTAAGAATATAGAATCTGAAAATTCTAGAGAATAAAGAAAATACATGAGTGTCTTTTTATGAACCGGTGCAACCGTTGTAATCGTTTATATATGAGTGTAATCTTTTATAAACGTTTATATATATATATATATATATAAACGATTACACTCATATATAATCATTTATTATATTATATCTTATTAGAAATCTTATTTATATTATATAAACGGCGCATGCCGTGGAAAAAGAAAAGAAAAGAAAAAGATTAGGATTACACTCATTTAAAAAAAAAAAAGAAAAATCTTATTAGATTAGGATTACACTCATTTAAAAAGGGGAAATCTAATTAGATTAGAATTAGGGTTTTCTACACTCATCTAATATATTCTCTCTCATAAACCTATAAATATGCCTCTAAGCCATTAAAGTCTTCATTCTCTTAATTTTCAGCCAAAGAAAATTCTCTTCCTCACCCCCTCTTAGAAATCTCTTCAAGAAAGCCTCCATAATCTCTCTAATCCTCAAAACCAAGAATTCATTACTCTTATTTTCTTTCAAACCAAAGTAGAAGGAATTATTTTTAGAGATTTTGTATGCAAGTATTCGTCTTTATTGAAGAAAATAAGAATTAGAAGTATGTTTTAAAGTTTTCATGGTTTTGATTTTTATGATTGATTTATATTGTTTTGTGATAAACTTTGTTAGAAAATTTGTTCTTTTATGATTGTGAATGTGTATGCATGTATGTTCGTATGAGAAATAAATTATTTTGTCTAATACTTTGATTATAACAATGTTACTTTATGGTTGAAAGCATTTATGTTCATATAATATCATGAAATTTCATGAAAATAAGGTTTTGTTGTTGGAGAGTGATGAGAATATTCTAGGGTTTTCAGTTTGTCGGTAAAGTGGCTGGTAATGTTTTAAAGTTAAATGATTTTATTTTGCTACGATTTTTGTATATGATGTGTATATATATGTTAGGAACGTCTGGGATTTTTTTATAAATTTTCGTTCAAAATAATTGTAGGGTTATGAGCTTTTAATCAAATACTGCTCACAAAATTTTAATTGTTGGCAGTTTTATGTTTGTGTCCATTTTAAGAAGCAAAAAGGATCTTTTAATTCTTAAAAAAATTATAAATCATTGTTGATATTTTAATAGACCTATTTATGAAACTTATTATCTAGATATGGATTGAAATCAAGAAAATTCAAAGTTAGAAATATTCAACAAAAAAAAGAGTAAATTAATAAAAAGATTAATACATAAGATACATACACTAAAATATAGGAAGAGATTGTCTGTAAAGTTTTAGCTTCATATCCTTATCATGTTTTAAGATCAAATTCGTTGATTGACAAGTACTCAGTGATTATAAATGTCTGCCTGATATGCTCTATGTAATTCATGAAATGATAAATCATATTTCTAAATATGTTTTGCATGATTTATTATTTTTCTAACTTATATTTATATGTTAACCATGTCACATAAAAATTTCAGAAGCATATCATATATTTTTGATTTTATAAAAAAGTTTGAATGGAACATGTTTGCTATGTAGCATGTCTGATGTTAATATTAACTCTGAATTCGAACATGTGTTTTGAATTACTCCGAATTTATTTGAAGCTGAATTTTGAATATGTTATTATTTTATGTGTCTATTATATGCAGTAATTTTTATAAATTATTTTATGGCATAAATAATTTAATACATAACTTTTAATTAAGACTATTCACTACCCAAACTTTGCTGGTAGATTTTATGGTATTGAATATGTGATTTATTTTAATTATCAAATGAAATTTTTATGACTAAAGAAAAATCTAGGTCTTATATATATATATATATATATATATATATATGTTAACTTTATTCTTACAATTTTTCATGCTCTAAAACAATATAAATTGAAAGATATAGGGTTATGAATCCTTAAAAGTCATGCAGTTTTTATTATTGCAAGATTTACTTAAATGTTTTAAAAATTAGAAAAAGATATTTTGGATTAATATTTTCAAGAGAAAAAAATTTGAGTGATCTTTATATATATTAGCTATATTATGGAATAATTCTTACACTTTATTCATGCTTAGAAGTTGAGATTAATTTATCCTAGTCATTAAAGGTTAAGTTTTCTATCTTTATATTTCTTAACTTTAAGTGCATATTTGTGACTCAAATATACTTTGTTTTGTTAAGAATGATATATGATGATGTAATATGGTATTAAATGATATCATGAAAATGAATATTAATTTTATATATTATATGAATTATTGATATAAACACTCTAAAAGGCGAGCACACTGAGAACCGCAGTAACATCACCTAAGTTAAGGTTTAGTAAGCAAGCAAGATAAATAAGTACATTTTCACTTGCAACTTAATAAAACTTTATGAAAAAGTTTTGAGAATATATTTTATGATAATTTTTAAGTTTCTTTTTACATATTATCTTCTCATGAAAACTCTTGTTGCAACAAGAAGATTTAAAAGATGTTTTATTGACGAGGTATGTTAAAGGTGTGCGTGTATATATATATATATATATATATATATCACTTAATTAAGCATTGCACACCCTATGTTTATGTTTATGATGTCCCAAAGGTTAGACTTGTACGTTTGGTTTAGGATTAGCTACCTCACTTCTCTCGTACACTATGCTTATGTTTGTGGTGCAATGTTTGGGCCCTCAAAGATAAAATGAATAATGTTTTAATATGGAAGTTTAAATGAAAAGATATGTTCTATATAAATATGTACTTTGTGCGCTACTATGATTATGATTATGATATTATGTAATGATTTTTATGAAATATATTGTGAGATAAGAATGTGAACTTACTAAGTTTATGCTTACTTAGTTTATATCATGTTGCAAGGATAAAATGTAGGTTGACTAGGATGGAGGACAAGGACATGCATGTGTGCAAGGAGTGTTAGATTGGAAATGGAGTCATGTTATGAAACGAATTTAAGCTCAAACAAAATTTAATATATTATGTTCTGTATTTTTATTTGTTTAAGACTCAATTCTATTTGCAATATGTTCTTATGAATATATGTTTTGTTGAATGTAAATTATATTTTAGATTTTTGGTTTCTTAGATTATGTATTAAAGAATATGCGATATAGTTTTTTTTTTTTGTAATTAATCTTAATTAGTTGTTTGATTAGAAGCTAAGAGTGCTTGCGTTATATCTAAAAGTTTGCATTTGTTAAATATTTATTTTTTGTAAACTAAGTTTTTTGCAAGTGGTCGGTTAGCCGAATGCCTTAGGTGTTCTTCGGGCTAACCGAGGTAAAAGAAGCAAATCTAGTAAGTAATTAAAAAAAATTTATGCAAGTGTTCCTAGGATATTTCTCTAAGTGTTGTTGATTGTTTCAAAATTCTTATCAGTAATTATAAAGTTTAGTGGTAAAAGCAACGTCTCTTGTAGTGTCCTTAAGGAGGCGTTATATTATAGTGCACCATGACCACACCTAATGCACTGCACACTGCACAGTTAGTTGGTGCAACAGTGTTGCTTACTGGATGTAATAGTGCCAGTCCATTGTCAACTGGTGTTGTAGCGTTGCAATGCAAGTCGACTGTCACCACCGCCTTTTGTTGAAAATTCCAATGTCGTGGCTTCGAAGCGTTAGATGTTGATTCCAAAGACTTAAAAATTACATATATATTTTTATACATATGTATATATGGCACGAATTATATACCCTAATTACAGTCGACTTTTGATTTTTCAAAACTATTCAAAAGACTTCTCAATCTATAAAAATCCACTAAATGCCCTCCTATCCAAGTCTGTTTATAATTTTAAGAGAAATGCTGACATGGCAAAAAATAACTAAATATTAAAAAAATAATAAAGAAGAAATAATTAAAAAATAAACTAAAAATTATGGTAAATTATACTAGCATGTTCTGTGTTTTATCCAAATTATAATAACACCCCCTGAAACAAAACTAATCACATCTACCCCCAGACATATCTCTATCAAATTTTAGTTTAAAAAGATCAAAAAATCACCTTTAATCGTAGCCATTGGTCTGCAAAATTAGATCTTAACCATTAATTAAAAAAAATCCTAAATACCAACCAAATAAACAAAGCCCAAACCCCCTTTCCTCCTAACCCCTCTCGACCTTCCTTCCTCTCTCGATCTTCCTCTGCACGCTGACAACTGAAGATGCCCTTAACACCCGAGACCACCCCTCTGCACCCCGACAAGCCTAAGACCAAACCCCACCTCTCCGTCCTTATCTCTGTCCCTCTACAAGCCATCACCACTTCTAGTCGCTAGTTTTACCAATGATAATGTTGTAATTTGGGTTTTTTCTGTTTTAGTTAACTAGTCATCAAATTTGTGAAATTTGTTGATTTTTAATTGTTGGAATGAAATATTTTGTGAAATTAGTTAGTGTCAAAATTTGGATTTGTTGTTATTATTATTTTGAAGGTATTTGAGCTTTTGATGCAATTCATGGTGGAGATCTACACTTTGAGAGATCAAGAGAAAATGACAATAATTTTTTTTGGATTTTTTTAGTTTTATATTTCTTCATTATTATTTTCAACCATTTCATTATATTCATAAATTTAATTAGAATTTAATACGTTTAGTTAATTACTAGTGGCATATCATATGTCAAAACAATATACAGACTTGGAAGGATACGACATTTCGAGTGGTTTTTTATAAATCAGGATATGTTTTGAACGATTTTATAAAATTAAAAAATAACTCGAATTAGGGAACATAGTTCAGAGAAGATTTATTAAATGAGAAATTTTTATAAGTGTCATTTTTGAAAATTTAATTTTTATAAACGCCACATATATTTATTTATAGCATAACTTAATATGTAATATGAATTATAATGTGACATAAACTTTTTTAAATGTGTCATAAATTAACACAACTATAAAAAATATGGCATAATATGTAATTTTCTTTTATATAAGCCAATCTTTTATCTTTTTCAAAATCCATATACTTTTTTTTTTAAGGGAAATCCAGTAGCGTTTTTTCTTTCTTTCTTTTCTTTTCTTTTTTTTTTTTTTTAAAAAAAGAGAATGCAATAACTCCTCCTAGTTGTAGGACAACTGTCTTCTATTTTCCACGAAAATTTGTATCTTCCGCTGGAAGTAATACTCAAATACATCACGATGGGAATATACTTTTTTTTTTTTTACTGCTTAACTAGATAATCAAGTTGATAATTTCCTTTCAAATAAAAAGTCTCTTGAGTAATCCTAAAAGTTTTAAAGGTTGTAACTTTAATTCTTGTTTTATTTACTCAAACTAAAGTTCATAGTTATATTAATATTATTTTTATTTCTACAAGCCATCAGCTATCACTTATCCTCTGACGTGGCTTTTACATCTACCTGATTGGATATTCTGCTATCTTTTTTCTTACTTTTATCCATAATTTAAATGACAATAAGGAAAACAAGCTAATCTAATAAAGAAATAAAATTAATTGGCCAAAATTTAGTAAAGGTTTATAAATTGGCCATTTGACTTTAAATCTACATTTATTACACAATATAATGACCCAAATACCCTCAAACTAAAACCCTAGTAATTGTCTCTCTTTTTCACTCTCTTTCTTTCTTTCTTTATGGTGTGGCTCACCACTATTGTCGACGATGGATTTGCCCTCGCACACCATCATCAACAAGCTAAGCTTGGTGATCATAGGCAACAAAAAGACACGACAAGCCCTTCGTGATGACAATTTAGCCCAATCATTATGTGATTTATCCTATGACATTGACGACTTTGGTGTCGCCCTTCAGAGAGGCTACAGGATGCGGAAGTCTGATCTTCAAGTTCGTCTTCCTCGTCGACGATCTCGTGCAAGTTTGTCTTCTTTAATCATGAGCATCAATCTCCAAGTTTGTCTTCTCCAGTGATGTCAAGGAAATCGATGGTTATTTTCTTTGTTTTGTTGGTTTGTTGTTATAATAATGAAGGTAGTCTTCTTATATCTGATTTTAGTTTATTTTTCTCTTTTTTTTTGTTATCGATGGATAATGTGTAGATGTCTGGCTAGACCTTAGTCTAGATCATGTGGCATGTTTTCTTAGCGATGAGAGTTTGGCTTCAGTTGATTGGTCTTTTCTATCAACTATAGTGGGTTTTTAAAACGAACTTTTATCGTGCTCTATTGTATGTATCGAGTAGGTTTTTCCCCTCTAGATTTCAATATTTAAATTTAATCGATGTACTTCATCTGTCTTCATTGATAGATTCAGTCAATATTTGGGGTCAAATTCTTCTATAATGGATGGTCTTATACGATTATGTTTATGATGTTTTAGTTTCAATAAAAGTTTCCCTTTTCAAAAAAAAAAAAAAAAAGCGCCAAATCACATATATGAAGGATTTCTCAAGTTTTGATGTGCTTTCTTTTTATTTAAAACAAAGTTACAGAGTTGTTCGCGTGTGTATGGATTTATTAGTGGAAAATTGCGTTCCAAAGTGATTAAGAGTGTGTTTGAGAAATCATTTAGAACTTAAAAATTATAACATGTAAGAGTTTTATACTATAACAAATTTTTGCTTTTCACTGTAGCATGTGAGAGCTTTACACTGTATTAGTTAAAACTTTTTAGTTCCAACCGATTCCCCAACGAAAGCATATATAAACTAAGTACTATCATTCCAGCCAGAATAAAATGCCCATGCATGCCATTTGTCATCTTTTTGCTCATAGTCTCTTGAGATTACCATGAGGGACAGAATCAGGTAAAGAAGCATTAGACATGAACACAACAATTTGATAAAGAAGAGATACTTTTCAAATGTGGAACTTGTACTTACTTTAACAGTAAGGCTATTCATACCAGTGAAGATATATAGCCGACTTACACATATATTATAAGTAGAACATTATTGGGTTCAAAGTGGGCAAATAAATGTATGGAATATTGGTAGACCTGAACTATAGGAAAAGGAAGTACATATTCTAAAACTACCAAATTTTTGTTCATATATGAGTAATTTTGAATATGATTCCCGATATCTTGCAACTTTGTTATTTAGATTCTTTAAAAAGAATGGATAAGAGACAACATTCGCAGAATAATTATCTAATCAAGTGTTATCCACTGTGTAACCTAATGCATGTATGTGTGTGCTTTATCATACAAAATCATATGCACACACATATAACTGAAAGAACAGTATTACTAAGAACAAGCTTTTTTAGTGTTAAATGTACTTTTCTTTTTTATGTGGTTGTAGGCTTAATGCCTAGCAATAATTTAACACTTACCTTCTGTGTTGAAAATGCAGATGGCTCCACCTCAAAGTACTTGGTCAAATGCCAGTTGGAACTTAGAAGAGTGATTGGATTTTGTAATGGATTTAGAATCATAGGAGTTTTGACAAATGGATCTTTTAAGATTTTCTTTTTATAAATATTACACATGTTTATTTGTATCATAACTTATTATGTAATATAAATGATAATATGATATAAATATTTCTAAATATGGTATAAATAAAAACTACTTTTAAAAGTATGGCCTAACATGTAATTTTCTCTTCAATTTATAAGAATAAAGAAATTAGTGGCACACTAACAACACTATGATCCCCTATATGGGCATTTAAATATGTAGAGGGTGAAATCTATAATAAATTTATTTAGAGGGCCAATAACAGCTTGTAAGTCTCTATTGGAATGACATGTCTTTCGGTCTTGAGTCGATTAAAACTAAAAACGAAAACGTAAACTGCAGGAAAATAAATACAAAGATTCATAATGATTCACCTTTAATATGAAGACTACATCTACTGTCAGATCTCGGAGTTTCACTAATATGAAATTCATAGTACAATTACAAAGAGATCGAGGGAAGAATGAGAGAGAAGGTGATTTAGAGAGAGAATCTAAAGAGAGAAAGTAAATGAGCCGAATGTAAAGTTTTGAATTCATGGTATCAATCCTATATAAATAGGCGATTGTTTAAACCTCCTAGTTTTCTGATTCTCAAGCTGATCTGGTGTTGACGGGAGGTATAGGTGGTTTTCTTACATGCATCTAATTGACTTTCCCTTTCTCTTTGTTTCCTTAATTGATTTGGAATGGCGTCTTGTACAGGCTTGGTGTGATTCTTTCCTTTCTTTCCAAATTTGGTTGATTTAGGCTCTCCGAATTTTGAGAACGATTCCTTCCTAATTTATCGTGGGTGGCCTCGCTAGTCTTTAGTGACTTGCGTCTCCAATGCTTCTCGAGTCGCTCATAGTTTGACATTCCTTGATGGTAAATGAACAAGTGCTGCTGTCATGGCTCCAAGCAGTACTAAATAAAAAAAAAAAAAAAATGAGAGTTGCCATTTACTTTGCTTCCACTTACCTTTGGCTGTGCCTTTGGAGAAAATTGTCAACGAATTGCGTTTCACTTTACAAACCGCATATTTAATCCAAATTTTCTGTAGAATTGATTTTGGACTCTTAAAAACCAACCCCAAACTGGCCCCAGATATGTAGGAGAAAGCTGAAATTAAAGGAAAGCTAGACTGAATCAAGGAAGGAAAAAAAAAATCAGTATTTAGCAGTATCTTTGATTGTCAAAATCACATTCCCTTGCAGAAATTGATGACTCAACCAGCATAGTGGAGCTCTCTTCCGTCTTGGAAGAGCTTTCTTCATGATCAAAATCCGAACCGAAATCGTTGTCACGTTCAGTATCTGATTCACTTGCCGATAAGCTTCCGTGTACAAAGTAATCGGAATCATCAGTCTCTGTCTCTGATAGTTCTGATTCCAAAGAATCAGCTTCCATCTCCTTTAGACCTGTAGCAAAGTATTCACTTTCACAAGCAACCTTTTCATCCTTTAATTCTTTAGATTTCTTTAGTTCCTTGGTGCCTTTCCTTGAACTGTCCAAGATCGAAATCGAATCCCTATCATTTGGGATGCCATAAAGTGCAATGTGGCTGTGATAGAGCTCCAGTTCCTTCTCAGCAACGGCGATGAATTGTCGTACAGACTCAAGTGATTGCTCATACTTTGATTTTTCCAAAGCCTGTATAGACAAAACCGAAAAGTTAATCAACTTGTGAGGACCAAGGCAGTTGAGACTTCTTTTAGAAAGAAAGCACTAAAGCAACACACAGCCAATAAATACACGAGGGGAAAAGGTTTCCAAATCTAAAAGAAAACAAAACAACGCAACACAACAGGAAACGTGCAAGACAAATATAGCCACTAGACTTGACAAGCACATCAGTTTCCTGGGTGAGGAAAAGGTCTTACAATTTCCATACGGATAATGTCGCATATCATACAGAATTACTGCTCCAATTTGGAAAGTAGAGCATGCTTTCACTTGAGCCACTAGACTTGCCAGAGGCACCTCGATAACTAAACTTATTATGTTGTTTGGTTGGAAGACTCAAAAGTTCTGGGCAACGTTAGCATGACAAAGAACAGAATCTGATCTTTAACCCAAATGAAGAAAGAAGAGGTGAACTAAACAGATTTAAACAAAGAAGAGACTGCATAGGTGGAGGCATTTTACATTGGCGCTTCAGAAACTTCAGCATTTTAAAAGCCTCAAGAGAATTTTCAAAAACAATACAAAATAAAATATAAACGCGACCACATATCTACAATTATGCACCACAATGGAGCGTGCAAGGCAAAAACTTCGGTGAAAGAAAGTAATTGAGCGTCCAAAGAACTACTGTTTGTTTCCACATATCTACCATTATGCACCACAAACAAAAGGCTCTAAAGGTCACGGAGCAAGAATGAAATTGATGGCAGACCAAGATAGAAGTGAGAGAGAGAGAGAGAGAGAGAGAGAGAGAGAGAGAAGGGGAAAGAAGAGGAAAAGTTCAGAATTTAGAGAGAAGGAGAGCAATAGAGAATGGATGTGAATATTCCAAATCAACAATCAAGGTCCAAGGAAAAAATACAGCCACTAAATCACCAAAGCATATTTATATGAATTAACACCGATGATACAGGACACAATAAATAAATCCTATGTAAAATAATAAAAATAAACATGAAATAAAATAATGATAGACCCATGATTCGTTATATATATTTAAGGAAAAATAAAAGGACAGCCCTGTAGGACTGCCACGTAATGTTTTGTTAATAGTTGTTGTTAATAAGAGAGGGGTTCGTTTGGTTTAGTTCGGCAATAAGGAGTTGGTTAGGAAGCTGTAAGTCTGTTGGTAAAGATGAATTCTGATTGTTCAGTTGTCATAGTATAAAAGAATAATTGTAGAGGTTAGTTGGGAAGGTATTGATTAGGAAGAATAATGGCTACACCACGTGGTGTGGGGGGTAGCAGACATTTTAATCTGCTATGTTGAGGTGTTTTGTAATTTGTGCCAAGGCCAATTCGGCCAATTCCTTTACTTCAATAAAAGTAACTCAGTTCTTGGTATTCCATTACTCGTTTTCTACTCAAATCCCTGGATCCTAACAAATAACTCTAAACCCAATATTCACTTCCAACCATTAACATAAGTTTGAAATCTAGAATCATGATCTTCAAGATTAGTTAATTAAAAAACCTATGAGCATATGGCTCAAATAGACATGTGTATTCAACATTTGACATTTTATGTAATAACTACTTGTGAAAGAAAATAGTACAAGTTCTGAATAGATAAATGCCCATAATTAGTAATAAGCTCACCACTTTGTGCTCAATTGAAGCAATTTTAGAAGGTTTTGAATTAAGACTCACCCTTTTCTTGGACAGTGTTTCTACGGGCGACATTATCTCTGGCTGCACATAATTTTTTCCTCGATAAAATATTATGGTGTCGTGTCCAATTATCTGTATTGGGATCCCACCGCTTAGTCTGGCGATGTCTTGTGCATAATCATGAACTTGGCCAGGTTTAGAGTTATTGCATATGACCTTCACGGTTTCATGTTTTTTCCAATGCATATGCATATTTAGAATTACTCCTCCAAAAATTCCTCTTCTGCCAACCGGTACATAATTAGACTTCTTTTGAGCCATTTTCTTCATATAGAATCGTTCCTCTCCTGTCAAGTTGGCTGGTTCCACAACAGGACCTTGTACTTTCGGAACTTCATACCTCGTAAGTCTTTCAATCAGCAAAGCTTCCTTAATTTTGGCCTGAAAAGGAAATAATAAAAGGAGTTACAGAACCAGCATTAAAAACCATCAGATAAGCAGTGACATTTACATAATTACAATAGAGTTGCCTCAAGAAAACAAAGATACTTGTCTAGTCCTATTATCGACGAACAGTTCTAAAAAGAAGTCAACGGGGAATGAAAAACAGAAATCATCATCTTGGGAGCCTGAGTTTGCTTCCAGGATCACAGTACTACCTTGGTGTTTTCAGGAGTGAGGACACCTCGTCCTTTTCCCTCACGGTTGGTTGATAAGTGCACAACCCCAATACTTTGGATAAGATCTAAGAACGGCACAAGCTGATTTTAAAAGGACCAAAACTGATTTAGGAAGGACCTAACACTGCTGAAACCTCTCTAATGACTTAAACGCCCCAGTTCCTAAAATCCTTGGCTCACATGCCTCAATCCATTAAGGTCTACGGCTTAGGTCATGAGTATTAGGCGTGCTTTCACTGCGTTGAATTGAGGCATGCCCGGAGCCATGTGCATCAAATATTTTTTTTTAATTACTAAAAACACGATGCTTCAATTATGATACCAGAATTTGACTTGTAACAAAAGAAATAAAACACTAAAGCTAGAATAAAATTTCTCCCCATTTATCCTACTAGGGGCAGAATCTGACCTTATAATCATTACTATTACAAGCTTGGTGATTAGAACCTGAAATGGCCCCAAAGAAAGGAACTTTCAAGATCTGATTCTATGCCTTCCTACATCGGAACGGTCCTCCGCTTCATCCACCAATGTACCCAGCATGTCTACTACCAAGGTAGAAAAGAAAAAAGAGAACAAGGGACCTCTTATCTCAATCTCTTAGAAGCACTGAATTCCCCTCTGGTTCTCTATTAAGAATTAAGAATAACTGAAAATTGTTCAAGCTTGAGCAACCTCTAACTAACCTCCTCCAATGCCTACCAAACTGTTTTTTTTCTAAAAATCAGAACTATAAAAATACAATTAATAAAAATCGCGTACATCATAATCAGCATAGTCATAAGCTTTTTTTAATAGTGAATTATATAAAACAAATCATTCCTCCAATAATCATGCATAGCCTTCTGACTCATACTCAAAATGTATAAGCTCTAACATGTTACTAAAGTACATGGTCATGGCAGTAGGATTTCTCTCAAGAAAAACTAGAAAAAATTTCTATATTGATCAATAAAGCCCAGGGCACAATTACAAGCCTAGGAAACAAATTGGCAGAGGTACTGGAGCATTTCTTTTTCTCAACTTAGAAAATGAGTTATTTGATAGGCCTGATAAGCCTCCCATCCGAGTTACTTATGTGAGGAATCGCAAGAAGCAGGGGTAGAGTAATCTTTTTGGGCAGCTGTGCAATGTATTTGGGCGGGAGGAGGAGGTTGTTACTCCCATCAGAGAAACTAAATTGAGGGTGATTGTTAGCATTTTGATAGAAGGTGATTAGTGGTACAAAAGGCAATTAGAAGCTAGGGAGGATCAAGGTCGGATTTGTGGGGATTTGGAGGTAACCCTTGGGAGAGTTGGTTGTCACTTGAATATCACCATTGTTAGGGTTTCTTGTACTATTCGGAGATTTATCATTCTTTCTTGTCATCTGTATGTCCTAAAAAAATGGTGTTCTATCACTAACTAGCCAGCTTTTTATTTTTCATTTTTCCTCATATATGTGTGACGTAATGGAGGTCTAACACATGGAAACACCTACTAAAGACCGAACAAAAATGAATCTCAAAGAAAAATACATCCAATATCGGTTAATGATAATTCACGTACAAATAGGTAATTGCTAGTAGAAATATTACAAATTATACATTCCACACGACTTTTCCAGAATACGTAATCCAACACGATGACAGATTATTTATCAATTCCCACATCCCAATCATAGACCTTCGGTATATCAAACCATAGACGTCAAAATAAATTATAGTTAGGTGTTTGCAATTGCTATCCATGAAAGTTGCTAGGGCCAAAACTTGAGCAGGCGATGAATATGTGTGTGTGCATGAGAGAGAGAAAAGAAACGAACAATCTTATTAATAAAATACAAACTCAATTGTAAGTTCAAACTAGTAGCTGCCACAAAAACAAAATCACAAAGTATGCAGAAATGAAAGAAACATTGTGTAATTGTCTGCACATTGCATTAGGAAAACAACAATCTAATTTGAAACACTAAAACCACAATACTTAGCAACATGGAAAAAGATCATATCATAAAATTTAGAGTTATTCTTACTTATGCCTCCAGAACCATAAGGACATCTCACAATTTGCCTCAGTAGTTCCATTTGTGACATTCGCAGTTCCTAAACTCAGAAATTTTTTTAATTTGCAATCTTCGTTGTCCTTTCATTAATTTTTTTCTTTTTTTTTTTTTTGGGACAAAATTGATAACTTTCTGTCAATTTTTGGGCAGAAATCAGCACCTTTTGACAACTTCCCTTTGTTTTCTTTTTCTTCTTTTACCACCCCCCAATAGCTGATCTACCAGTCAAAAAATTTGGCAGAATGTGATTATATATCATAACAAAAGTCAACCCTGAATTAACAGTTCAGTTTACTCACAGTTTTGAGTGTTTTTATGCATCAGTAGTAATGGAGAAACTGGTTTCCCTGCTCATTATATATCGTTGCCAAGAAATTATTCAACTCAACTAAAAAGCCCACCTTTTCAAGCTTGTACTTTATTCTCTCTTCCGCATTGGCAAACTTCCTCTTCTTACCCTTGACATTAAGCCTACGAGGGTCTCTCTTATTCGCCGCTTTTCTCTTCTGCTTCTCTCTCCTCCTCTGCATCATCAACCGCTTCTTCGTCTTCCATTTCTCCTTCTTTGGAGGATCCACCTTCTGCGTTTCAAACTTGGCTTTCCCTTGCGATATCACCAGATTCACCGTCCCATGGCTCAAGTTTCTCAAAATCCATTCCGGGTTTGATGGGAAAGGACGGATCAAGTGTTTGGATAAACAGAAAATTGATTCTTGTTGCGCTGGGAAAACTGACCTGGAAGAAAATTGGTGGGAAAAGATGCATAAGTTATTGTTCAGATAATTTTCTGTTCTTCCCAGACAAATCAAAAGACTTACCTCTCAGAATTCTATCTATTACAAGAGATCTAAAAGAAAGAGACTTTCTCTTTCCTATCTCTAAGAATTTCTCTCTCTAAAATCTCTCTCTAGACGGCAAAAGTCCCCAAACATCCCGTCAATTCTTCTATTTATCGACGTTTAGTGTCTCCGATGAATTCACGCCTTTTATCCTGACCGTTAGATCTATTTCCTTCAACAACGTTGGGGAAAAGTTACACATTACGTGAATTATGCGGGTGGATAAACACACGAAGAACAAATTCAAAATTCCTCCAAATCCAGAAATGGATTTGACGGGCTTCATAACAGTTTAGCCGTTTGTATGGGGGGGAATTTTCTCGGGAAAGTAAAAGAGAAAGAAAATCAAACATAGAAAGCAGAAGACAAAACAGAACACACACATTTATCTCTCTCTCTCTCTCTCTCCATAAATATACAGAGAGAGAGTCGATAAACAAAACGAAGAACAAATTCAAAATCTTCGAAATCCAGTAATGGGTTTGACGGGGTTAGTCACAGTTTAGCTGTTTGGATGGCGGGAAAGTTTCTCGAGAAAGTAGAAAGAGAGAAAATCAAACATACATATATACACACATATACATACAGAAGTATAAACATATAAATATACATAGAGAGAGAGGGGGGGGAGGGCGCACCTGAGAGAGAAAGGGTTACGAGGTGAGCGATTGGAAAGCGAAGAAGCCGCCCTCGAGAAGCTACGAAACAAAACTCTCGCCATTTTTTTCCCAAAACTCTATTACAAGGAGAGTGTAAAATAGAGCAAAATTTGAAAAAAAAAAAAAAAAGTTTAAGAAAATTTGAAATTAAATGGTTGTTTTTTTTTTATTATTAAAAAAGGTTTTTTTTGAATATTAAAGTTGTTTTAATTTTTTTCAAAAAAAACTGTACGAAAAATCTAACTATAATAAAAATAAAAAAAATAAAACTATTTTGATACTTAAAAAGTTAATTTTTTGATGTTAAAAATTTTAAAAAAAATTATTAATTAAATAAATTTTTTTAAAAAAATTAGTTTTAAAAATCCAGCAATGTAGAATTTACAGGTACAACCGGTCCACAAGAAGAAGACTCGATCAAAAGTTGGTTCTAAGTTGTATTTATCTTTGGCCCCGAAGAATTTGATCGTTTTACTTTGACCACTGACACCTGGCATTTGAATGGAATGTTTGAAAACCAGTTTTAACTAATAAACTATATTTAGTGTTTATATATTAGAATATATTTTAGTTTAAAGTTTTAACTTTAAAAACTGAGAGTTTTAAATTGTAATAATTTACCCTATTATATGATAACTGCACAAATTTAACATGAAAGTTTTAATTTGTCATGGTCATCCTTGTTTTCAAATGTTTTTCAAAATATTTTTGTACAATTTTTAAGGCAAGAATTTTAAAAATACTCTTGATATAATTTTTTAAAATTTTTTATTTTTTAAAACAAAACTGTTTTAAAAATAATACTAAATAGACTACAAATAACAAGTTAAATCACAAAAAAAAAAAAAAAAAAATCACTTCACTTATATGAAGAGAAATTTATTAAGATTTTGAAAAAAAACTCACTAAGATCGAAGCTTAAGTTGATCAAGTCAGTTTTAGTCTTAAACACAACAGTTTAGGTAACTTTATCTTCATAACTTGTTACATACATATCATTTACACATCGCATGCATGAATCATCAAAAATCCAACCCTAAAATAAAATTTCAAGGGTCAAACTTATACCATTTAGTATGTCAAAGAACATTTAAGAGACCACAAGAATTATTGGTGCCCTAAAATGAAATTTCAAGGGTCAAACTTATACCATTTAGTATGTCAAAGAACATTTAAGAGACCACAAGAATTATTGGTGCCTTAAAAGGAAATTTCAAGGGTCAAATTTATACTATTTAGTACGTCAAAGAACATTTAGGAGACCACAAGAATTATTGGTGCCCTAAAATGAAATTTCAAGGGTCAAATTTATACTATTTAATACCTCAAAGGCTAATAGCCTGTTTTCGAGTGATGGTTTCCACCATAAAATCAGTTATAAATAGTAAAAAGCTCTCACATATTATAATATCAATAAAAAAATTACTACAATATAAAACTCTCACATGCTACAATAAAAATGATTCTCATTATTGATTTTCATCATTTTTTTAAACACCTACTAAAATAAGACAATCCTGATTCTCGGGGTCAAAATTAAAAATAACCTTTTTTATTTGTTAGAGTTGAGCGATGATCCTCCAAGCAGTGGTTCAGTCCGCGGGCCACGTGTCGCCAAATAAGGAATTTAGAGATAAAGGTTGACTTTTACTTTTTCCTTTCATCAATCAAATTCCTACACGTCATTACCACTTGAGCCCTCATGTTTACAACATAAACCTCGCTCTCTTTCCCTGTCCTCTCTCTCTCCTCGCTCTCGCTCTCTCTAGCTTCGAAACCTAACGCCTTTTCCATGTCCTTCAGGATCATCTGACCAGGATCGGGGTCGCAAATTCTTCAGTATGTATATAATTTCTTATATGCTTGTTTTATTTTTCAGAAATTTATTTTCTTGTTTTTGAGTTTAACTTTTCTTCGTATGTTTATTGCAAAGGGAAAACTTGTGAGGGTTTTCTTATTAATTGTTGTCAATTGGTGAGTTTATTACTTTCTATTGTTATAATAAGATTTTCGATTTAGAGCCCTAGAAAGACTCAACGTTTTTGTTTGATCATGTTGAATTTTTTTTTTAAGTTTTTCGTTTTCAAGAACCTAATTGGATAGTTAATACGGATTTCTTTCAATTCTTCTGAAATTGAGCATTTTTTTTTTTTTTGGTAATTTGAGAGGTTTCTCGTAGTAGTTTCATTTTCACAATGAGAAGTCTGAAAAGGAATAAAATTAGCCAAGTATTTTTTTTTTTTTTTAATGAAGAACTATTGACCCTGTTAGTTTTTAACAACTAGAATTATGATTTAAATTCAAGTAGCAGAATTATAAATTGCCTTTTTCTGTTTTACTTGGTACTTTCTCATGTTTGTGGCAATTTGGACGGAAATTGCCAGTTTAACATTTGAATTTATGACGTATACTGGGATTTGGAAATCCATAAAGGGAAATTTCTTATTGTTTCAGTGGAGTTTGGCGTTGATAGCGAGGTTAACGGAGACATTTTGCAAAATTCTGTTGAGGTGGAGACTAGTAGGGGAGGGGATGAAAATGAAACTGGTGGAAGCTCTGTCGAGGGTGCATTCCAACAGGATCTGGATCAAAAGATGAATCAAGATTCTTCGGGGATAGATATAATTCCAGTAGGAGTGCCAGCTTCATCAATGATTCAAGCAGATGAGCCCTATGTGGGGCAGGAATTTGAATCCGAAGCATCTGCACATGCATTCTACAACGCGTATGCCACGCGTGTTGGGTTTGTTATTCGTGTAAGCAAACTCTCTCGTTCAAGGCGCGATGGATCTGCAATTGGCCGTGCACTTGTTTGTAACAAAGAGGGGTATAGGATGCCTGACAAGCGTGAAAAAATTGTGAGGCAAAGGGCAGAGACAAGGGTTGGTTGCAGGGCAATGATTTTGGTGAGGAAAGTGAGTTCTGGGAAATGGGTTGTTACAAAATTTGTGAAGGAGCATACTCATCCATTGACTCCTGGAAAAGGTCGCAGAGATTGCATTTATGATCAATATCCGGTTAGTTTGTGCTCTTCTTTATTTCAAGTGGGTTCCTTATATTATTTGTAATTATACACACGATAGTGTTCTTTTTAATGTGAAGGGCATGTTTACTTTCCATCGACGGGAAAGAGAAAGTAAGGAGTGATTTTTTTTCCCTTTTGATAATGTGTTTACTTACAAAATTAATAATAAGAGTTTTTTTGGGCCCCACACAATATAAGGAATGGGTAAAGGGAATGTCAATCCTCACATCCCATTGGTATTGATTCCCTATGGAAGGAAATAAATGCCATATTTACTTAGATGTCTAAATTTAATTATCATAATTCAATGGTTATTTAGTTATATGAAAGGATATCTTAGTAATTACATTGATAAATTATCATTCCTAAATCCTATGTCAGGAAACACTAGAGATGGAATATAATTGTTTTCTATTACAAGCTATCAAATAAATAAGTGAACGGGTTATTTTCATTTTTAATACCCTGCATTTTGAGGTGATCATAATTTTATACCTTGCATATTGAATTTCAACACCATTATACCTTCCCATATCAATTTTTACGTTAAATTTTTACCTTTTCAGGTCAAAGTTTGATTTTGACTATGTAAAATGCTTGAATGTTCTTCACATTTTGGACATTTTAGCTTTTTTTTTGAAATTTTTATGTATTATTCAGTTTTTCGTTAAGGTTGTTTAGGTCTTTTTTGTGATCTAAATTAACTGTTGACCAAGAAAAAGGTAAGAATTCTACATGATTTTAAAATGTAAAGGTATAAAAATCTTAAAATTTAAAATACAAAGTGTGATTTTTTGATAATCTCAAAATGCAGGGCATAAAAATGAAAATATTCCTAAGTTAACACTACAAAGGGAATGAATGATTTCATTCTTACCATTTTACTCTCCTTTCCAATCCTATTATGCGCCCGAAAAGCAATGTCCCTTTTTTGTACTTCATTTCTGTTTATTATAAGAATGTAGAGTGATAGCACAGGTGTCGGAGAAAGAGTGGGGAACAGGAATCTACCTTACTGCACTGAAACGTAAGATAACTCATACAAAACAGAGTACTAACACTGTTCCTATATGTGAGATTCTTTTTTTATTATTATTATTGATAAGAGACAGAGTTAACTTCATTGAATATCAAAAAATACTGCGAGTGAAGTTTCAGGATGGATGAGAAATGCAGAAATATAAGAGAGGAAAAATAAAGCATAAAAACTAAGGTATGGGTCAAAAATATAAACTCTCAATCAAACAGACCTACAAACAGAAGAAACTATTACACAACGAACTTTATGAGAATCATAAAAGAGTGGGATGCTAATTTTTATTTTTTTTAGTTCGTTTGTTGGTGGGTAACCTTTAGTTTATAAAGAAAATTATTGATTTATTAGGCATGATTCTCTATGGAGGGTTTTTGTTTTTGTTTTTTTTTTTTTAATCATTAGTAGCAAATGTGGCCCCAAAGAAGTGGTTGAGACTCTAATTTGGCGACTGATTCCTACAAATTCCTAGAAACTTATACTTCGGGATTTTTTCTTTCCTTTGTCATGTCAATTTTGGTGTAACAAAGGGTAAAAATTGTTCCTGAAAAGAAGTAGATTGTCTGATTTGTTTCCATGATTTTATTATTCATCTTTGTCTTATGAATCATGATATCCCAATTTGTTCATCATGTTTGGTTCTGAAAACTATTAATTTAGATTTCATTTGTTCTTATTTATTTATTTTTTTCATGCGTGAGGGTTTCTATTTGTTCCAGTGGCTGTTAGGGAAAATAAATAAATGAAGATATACCAAAAAAGAAAAAAAAAAAAAAAGGAGGAGGTTGTGGTCTTTAGATTCTTTTTTGTATGATTGATGATTCTTTTCACTCAGTTTTTTAATCCTCTTGAACTCTTAGGAGAGCAAACTCCTTTAAACAATGTAGGTTCTTTTTTTTTTTTTTTGCATGGTTTACTTGCTTGTGGAAGATTTACTCTTGTGATTTCATTCAAGGAGGAGGCCTGAGGCTTTTTGTCACCCTCCTGGTATGTTTTATGCAAATTAAGTCATGAAGTTCTTGGCTTAATGACAACATTTTTTTGCATTATCTTATGCCAATGAACTTGTTTTATATTATTGAAGGAATCTTTAATCATGCGGATTTGCCTGCAAGGTGAATATCAATTATTTGGGTTAATTAACCCCATATATATATATATATATGTATTTTTTTTCGGATATGGGTTTACTTTAGAGTTTTTTGAAGCTATAAAATACAAATGAGTAGAGTTAATGAACTTTTCTAGGTATGGGTTTTCTTTCGACTTTTGAGGTAAAAAATGACTTCCTAAAATTGTGGTTTGGCATAATGATAAAAAGAAAGTTGGCTTTTTCCATAAGGAATACCCGAAGTCTCTGGCCCTAAGATTATTGAGATGCTCTATAAATGTTTCTTTAACCATCTATCTACTTGGTATCTCCACTCTCTCATGAGTCACACCTAGATCTTGTGCTTCCGAAATTGTAAGATATGTGATGGTACAGCCCTTGATAAGTATCATAACTCTCTCTCCGTATCTTACTTTTGCAGAATGAGCATGACAAGATCAGGGAATTATCCCAGCAGCTGGCTATGGAGAAAAAGCGAGCAGCCACTTACAAGAGGCATCTAGAACTGATATTCGAGCATATCGAAGAACACAACGAGAGCTTATCAAAGAAGATTCAACACATAGTAGACAGTGTGAAGGGCATTGAAACAAAAGATGAACAAGGTCGTAGATAGTTTCAGTGAGTTCAAGCTTTCCTTTCGTTTTTGATAAGTGACAAAATCAGGCAACGGTTTGAAGCACACTGCTGGATGAAGGGTGCTAACTAGGACAATATGCCATGACCCTACTCTGTGCTTCATTTCCGTTTTAGGTATTTAGTCAGTTTCTATGGATTCAATGTTTGGGCCTGTGGCATTCATTAGATTTGTCTCTGTATGACTATATGCGCCATTGTCTAAAACAGATGGGGGTGGAAGGAGAATTTAGGTTAGTCATGTATAGGTCCATTGAGCCCATCATTGGGTAGATCACTTATAAAGGGATAGCTGATATCCCAAGGAAAATGAGTTATTCCATTGTGTTTCATGTGGAATGCAATTATTATGCTTGTACAGTAAGCAAATTTTCTTTTGTTTTCTTTGCTTTTTCCCTTTCCCCCTTACTTTCTAAAGCTCTATTGGATGATTCTAAATGCACTGCATGAAAAATAAATAATAGTGTGTTTGGGAAGTGTGGTTTGAACCATCTCTTACATGGTACGGTATTTTTTGTTTTAATTTGTTTCAACTATATTCTCAAACATTCTAGATTAAAATATGTTTGGTTGGAGGGAGGAGAGAAGGTGTAGATGTTATGTGGGGATGAAGGAGGCTGGGACCTACCAATAAGGATTCCCAATGTTGGAGGGATGATGGTGATAAAACAATCCGAAGAAACTATTTTGATCAGGAAAAGGTTATTTTACCCTCAACAAACATTAATCAAAATAAGGTGACTTTGCAAATGAAATTCTGATTATTCTTCAAACTTAGATAGGCCGTTAAGAAGAACAGTTGAAACCAACAGTTTTGGTTTGAGATTGTAGCATGTGAGAACTTTATATTGTAGTTTTTATTGTAGCACGTAAGAGCTTTATATTGTTTACAGTTATAATCGATGGTTAAAACTGTTCATCTAAATGGCCCTCTGGTCTTTTAACATCATGGAGAGCTATTATATTCCATTTTTCACATTCCTCGTCGGTCTAAAGCTGACCATTCTTCCTCAAAAGTTAAACTATTCTTTACCATTTTTTGTCACGTCTCGTGTTCTTAAGTTATATCTTAATTTGGATGCCATAATGAATACAGTTGACAAATTTGGATACACTTTTCCTACCATATTTGTGTTTGAAACTGACGTAGAAAGTAGAGAACATGGTTTTCAATTGCCAAGGGACCTTTTTTTTGTGGAGACTTGTGAGCAAAAATTTTGAGAGAGAAAGGGGGTATAGGAAACCAAATTTTACCAAGGAAAGATGAGAAGAAATGAGCAAAAATGTCTCTAAATGGTGCTTGGTCTATTTGCAGAACTTTTTGCTAATTGCGTTTAGTTTGTAACTAGGATTAATAGGTCTCTAATTTGACTTATAGAGGACAAATGAAATTTAGGGAAATTTTCCTCGTAAAAATGATTGTCATATCACTACTTTTACTATTCACGGAAGGTTCTTTGTCCAATCAATTTACCCAAAAACTCCTTAAGGAACTTGGTTCCTTGCTATACCATTAGGGTTGGTGGCTTATTAGTGGGGGATTTTTTTACGTGATATTTATACCGTCATGTTATTAAATAATTGATTGACTTTTTCCACTTATTAAAAAACATTTACATTGTATGTTATTCACAAGAATCAATACAAAGTAAAATTATCCAAAAAAAACAAGTAGTTTGTGGCATTTTTTCAAAGACTTTTTTTTCACGTGGCATATTTCAATACACAGTCTAAAAAGGTGACGTATTTGTAAAGCTCCTGATTTTTACTTTTTGTTTGACCCTGTTGCTCCACTTATTCACAATTATTAAAATAATCTTTGTATAGATCACTACTGTTGATCTACTTAATATCGGTCATTTTAGCAATCTCATAAATGTTCCTTGATTAGTTTTAACTTCATCATAATTTTTCCCATCATGTATTTGGAAATGACAAGATCAGTGCCAATGTTCATGCCCAAGTCCAATATTTAGCCTTAGGCACTAATTCATATGATATTTAAACGTATGAATTTATTACCTATTACAACTGAATTTTTGTTTGATTTAAGATTAGATATAATTCTTAAGATCTGAATGTCGTTTACTTCAAATGAACAAGTTAGACACCATACTCGTATATATTTTTTTCTTGAAGTAATGGCTCAAAAGCAAGAGAAAGGAAATTTGGAGATCACAAACTTTATTTAGTTGGGTGTGTTAAGCTTTTGAAGTAGCTAGTGTATTTGTTCTTTTAATGTGTGTAATAGGTATTATTTTGTCCAATTTAAAGACCGGGGAGTGAAAATGCAAAAAAAAAAAAAAAAATCGTAGTTTAGGGAGCATGACAGGTATGTTTCAAGATTCAAAGCCATGTTGACACAAGTAATATGGCTCCGAAGAAATTCGTAAAATTTATCCAAAAAAAGGACAAAAAAATGAGCAGGTTGAAAAAGTAATTTAAAAGTCTCATGCATTCCTTCTTCTTTTTTTTTTAATGAAACCTCTGGTATCCGAGCCCACCACGAACAACACAAACCCTTAAGGGCTCCTCAACGTTCAGGTGACTTAGCCCGACTAATTCAGAGTCGATCCATGGAGGGCGACAACAGTCTTCCAACACCGACAGCTGCGTTCACAATGACTCGAATCTGAGTCGCTTGTTTAAACAGAATAGCTCTCTATTAACTAAACCAGCTAGATGTTGGTCATGCATTCCTTTTTTAAATATCATCTTAGCTGGAGGAATTTCTAATAATATGCCAAAATTTCTTTTATCAATACATAGTAAATATTATTTAAGATATCCAAACTCTAATACGCTAATTAAGAGGTTATTGAAACACTTTGTGGAGTGCCAAGTAGATGTTTACAAAAACATGTAATAAAATGCAACATTTTTTTATAATCTAGGGTGAGGAAATTTGAACTTTTCATTTTTAAGTGAGTCAAACGTAGTTTTACTATCAAAGTTATGCTTGTAACCACAATAAAATACAACATTTTGAAAAAGTACAATAATGTTTTTATTATTATCTTGTAATTGTTTGGTCTTAATTTTATTTTTTTTTCCCTGAAGATCATTCACTTTAATCTTCTATTAGACTAATGTGATGTTTAGGAATGTGAGTTAAAACTAAAACTTTTAGTTGTTACAGCGTAAAGCTCTTGTATGTTATAGTATAAAACTCTTACATGCTATAATATTTCAACCAAAGTTGGTTCAACCATTATTCCTAATCAATGCTCCCAAACACCTTATAAATGCAAGGATTTGGAAAATTAAAAGATAGGGAGGCCTATGGTGAAGAGTGGTTTTATTCTTCACCCACTAGAGAACAATCTAAAGAACTAATATACAATCTCAGCAAGGCTTTCAAGTAGTTGTACGAAGTCCTGTCCATACCATATTATTGCCTAAATACACTAAAAATAATTTAAAAAACCTCTTATTTTTAAAAAATTAACAATAATTTATAATTCAACAAAAATCAAAATTAGAAATTTTCAAAAAAAAAAAAAAAACTAAATCCAAATAAATCATATCAATAATTTCAAAAATAAAAAAAAAAGTCATGATAAGACATAAGTTTCAAGTTACAACATTCAATAGCACAATAAATATCCGATTAATTTCCAAACACAAATTAAGTTTCAAATTACAACATTCAATAATACACTTAATATCCAATTAATTTCTAAACATAAATTAACTCCACAATACAAAAAAAAAAAAAAGAAAAGTGAGAGAAGCTTGGACTATAACCCAGATTCCAGCGAGCACCGACGGCAAGTCCTTGTCGTCGTCGTCGTCGTCTTCGTAATCGGACTCTGCCACTTCTAAACGACTTCGATTGTGAGTCCCTTTCTCCCTCGTTCTTTCGCCTCTCTCCATCCTCCTCCGGCGGCCACGAGCACGACGATCTCCCTCACCACTCGCTCGACTCCGACAAGCCAACCGCCAACATTTTGATCTCTCTCCATTGTCACACTAACAATCCGCGGCCGCCGAGAATGCGTGTGGTCAAGTAGATATCGTCGGTGGACCGCGGCGAGAGTTGGGAGGAGTCCAATTCGACCTGCCGAGGAATCATCAACGAGTGGAGGAGTTTCGTTGGAGTCCTAGGATGAACTCGTCGATGAAGATCGTGTTCTAGAGCTTGGGTTGCTTCAATGAATTTATCAGGACAAATTTGGGCTGCTTCAATGGTGGTCCGATATTTAAGCTGCCTAGACCAAATCATCTGCTATGGTGGTGAATGTAGACGGAGAAGATGGGTATTGAGAGAGAAATATAGAGAGAGGAGATTTAAGCTGCCCAAACCAAATCCTCTGTAATGGTGGTGAATGCAGACGGAGAAGACGGGCATTGAGAGAGATGGAGAGAGATTTGAGGGAGATTGGGGTTTTTATTATTTTTTTAGAGAGAGATGAGATCTAAAAAGGGCAAAAAAAGAGATATTAAGATGGTATACAATGAAGTCTAGGTTTTAACTTTTGAAATTATTTTACGTCATCCGTCTATCAAGATCCAACGATTCAAACAAAATTTTGGAGAATATCACCACCTTCCATCATAGTTTTTCTCCTAAAAATTATTTTCATAAATTCTCCCTGAAATATGTATTGTTTTCAAATTGCTTCCGATTTTTCAAAACCATTCAAAAGATTCCTTGGTTTACTAAAAACCAGTCAAAAAGCCTCTTTCTCCAATTTCATCTATAATCGCAGTGAATTTGGTAACATGAAACTAGAGGTAGCAAATCGGATCAACGGGTTGGATTAGTGTCGGGTTAGGGTTAATTTTTATAAAAATTAGGTCGACATTAACCCGACCTGTGACATGAATGGGTTGAAAATTCTCAATCCTAACAAGACACATTTTGATACGAATTGACACGAACACATTTATGCTAACCCGTTTCTTATGCGTAATGTCAAAAAACAATGACCTGTGACTCGTATTTGACCCACAACCCGATTGTGACCTGTAACCTACTTATGACCCCCCTATATTAATATATATATATATATATATATATATATAAAACATAAAACTAGATGAGTTTCATACCGCAACAACAAGAAAGTCTAATCCTAAAATTTAAAAAACATCCAACAAGTCCAAAACATATCACAAGCCATCATAGCAACTGTTGACACCATTACTAAATGCAGATTCTGATGCAACTGTTGATACCAGAATGCTTAAAACGTCATGGGCCATCATAGCTATCATAAGATAACGAAATTAATTTGTCTTCCAAAGTGAGAGGTAGGGTTTTGATGTTTAGGGTTATACTATTGTCTATATATGATAGGATATATGATTGCAGAATAAAAAATATACCTAAATAAATATAAGTGGGTCAGTTACGAGTTATTTTAAGGTTAGGCTGGTTAACCCGAACCCGACTTGTTTTTAGACGGGTCAGTTTCAAGTTGATACTAAATTGACCCAGGTTAATTTTTTTGACACTAACTCGTAAAAATTCATGTTGGGTTTATGTATTGTCGTCGTACCGTCGTGTCGCAACCTCTATTGTCGGTCCTACATGAAACCCATCTTAAAATGATAAATCTTAATTTAGACAAAAAAGGAATTATTTTTTGAATTAATTAATAAATTTACAATGATCTATAAATATTATTCAATAATAATAATCGCATTAATTACAGAATTCTTTCTCAATTATAGGCTTTGTAACATACCATGTCCTTAAATTTTAAAATGTAATATGCATTCCCTAAACTAGGAAATTGAAAAAAAAAAAAAAAAAGAGCACTTTTTATTAGAACTTTCAATAAAATTGTATATATAGTTAAGATTTGGTACATAATATAAGATTATTTTAGTAATTCTATTATGTCTAAAGATAATTAAAATTTTAATAGTTTATATAATTTAAAAATGTTAAATGCTAAAAATATAAAATAAAAAACCTTGTAAAAGATTAAAATAAAATAATCTCCTCTATCAACAGTGTTAGGGTAAGCTAACAATTTAATGATTCACTAAGTTTTGCAACAGTCCTGCCCTTTGTGTAATATTATGTCACTTATGCTTAAAAACATAATTCAAGGCGTTTTCTAGTTATTATTTCATAGATCAAGAAGAATAAAATTTTATGTTTTAAAGTTTAGAGGGGAACAATTATTACGTCTTAAAGTTTGGGGAACATAGTATTGCAAGGGCCATAGTTGAGAGAAAATTTTTGTAATTAATCCATAATAAAAACACTTATGGAACCAAAACCCATCCCACAACCCCAAAGAAGTGTTAAGTGTTGGCAAAATAAAAGGACAACAAAAGTCTCACATTGTTTACGAAGCAAAAGCAGGAGATATACATTGAATTTTGGAGATACATTGAATAAAGCAAGTTATTGAACTTGGAGATACATTGAACTCAGAGATTTATTGGACATGTTGATTTATTAAACTTGATAATTCAATGAATTTGGTGATTTAATATATATAGGTGTTCAATAAATGTGGAGGTTTAATGTATATGTAGGTTCAATGAATCAGAAGATTCAAAGAACTTGGGGGCTCCTTATGCCTATAAAAGGACCCCAAGGCCTTGGTTTTAGACGAACCCAGTTTGAAACACTTTAAACTTGGGTTTATAAATCTAGTTAAATTCCTTTCTTAGCTCTCTAATATTGAGAGTGGAAGAATGTGAGTAAGTTAAAAGTTTAGGAAAAGTGTGGGTACGTTGGGGTCCCTGGGGTGGAGTGGTTGTGAACGAAAAAGTCTGTGTGATTATAACAGTTTTTCACATAGTGAATTTCTTTTTGAGTCCATGGTTTTTCTTATGTTTTGGAGTTTTCTATGTAAATCCTTATATTGTTGCAATTGTTGTTTATGTCTAATTTATTTCTAGATTCCTAGTGGTGGTCTGGGGTCCGCGTTCCCGTAACAAGTGATATTAAAGTGAGATTCTTGGTGTCGTTATGTAGACAAGTATAGTAGTTTGTACAGTTCATGTTTACTGTGCAGTCGTTGTTCATCGATCTAGGAGTGCAGAGCAGAGATGTCAAAGGTTTCAAACACTATGAAGTTTAATCTGGAGAAATTTGAAGAAAAGATCAACTTTGACTCGTGGCAAGTACAAGTCAAGGATGTACTTATACAATCCAGGGTACACAAGGCTTTAAAGGGAAGTTCAGCCCCTAACGCCAGCAAAGAATATAGTTTGCTATGGTGTGTGGACAATCTAGGCACTCGAAGAAAAAATTGTCCAAAAGGTGACGATTTCAACAAAAGGCTCCAAGTCAAATGTTGGCAGTGTGTCTCTCTTCATGGGAGACGACGATGTCATTTGAGAAGAGATATGTACATCCTTATGGTATGTTCTTTTTGCCATGGAAGAGGATGTGTAGCTACTAGCGGATTCATAAGTTTTCACACAGGCATTGGTTTGACCTTGATGCAAGGTGTGTGGTGGAATTTATGTTGGTGACTGATAAACTTCTAAAAAAACCAAACATGGAGATTGCACCATAACTTTTTAGCAGGTTTTTTACATGTACCAAAGTGAAATTCTTGGAATGTGTTGATTTTAAGTGAGTATACTCTATATAGTGGAAAATGTCAGTTCTCTGGCTTAAAAACTATAATTGTCGGTGAAGACGGTATTGGATGTGGGCGTTTCTTTCACTTAGCTAAGCTGAAGATTTTTAAGTATTAGCAAAATAAAAGGATAACAAAAGTCCCATATTGTTTAGGACGTGAAAACGGGAGATATATATTGAATTTTAGAAATACATTGAACAAGGTAATCCATTGAACTCATATATTCATTCAACATGTTGATTTATTAAACTTGATAATTTAATGAATCTGATGATTCAATGTATATGGGTATTCAGTGAATGTAGAGGTTCAATGAATCAGGAGATTCAAGGAACCTAGGGGCTCCTTAGGCATATAAAAGGACACTAAGGCCTTGGTTTTAGACAACCACAATTAGAAACACTTCAAACTTTGGTTTATGACTCTAGTTAAATTCCTTTCTTGGTTCTCTGATATTGAGAGTAGAGAGTGAGTTACTTAAAAGTTTGCGAAAAGTGTGAGTGTATTGGGGTCCTTGAGGTGGGTTGGTTATGATTGAAAAAATATGTGTGATTATAACAATTTTTTACATAGTGAATTTCTTTCTGAGTCCTTTTTTTTTTTCTCTTGTTTTAGAGTTTTTTACATAAATCCTTAAGTTGTTGCGATTGCTGTTTCTATCTAATTTATTTCCAGATTCCAAGTAGTAGTTTTGGAGTGTAACACTCGAGCATTTTTACTGCATTAGAAATGTAGTAATTTAAGGATTATGTAAGACAAAAATACAATTTAAGAAAAATACTATATAATAATACAAAAAATTATACAGTATTAGAATAACGTAGTGTAAGGAAGTACATTGATAGAGTTATGCAGTATAAAAATTACATTGTAAAAGTAACACAGTATAAGAATTAGACTGTTTAAGGTCATACAGTAAAGAAATTAGACTGTTTAAATTAAAGCAATATAGGAATGATACTGTTTGAAGAATATGGATGAATAAGGAATGTTGTAGCAGTATAGGAAATATATTGATAGTATAAGAAAAATACTGTCAGTGTAAATTTAGGCAGTACAAAGTGAGATAATATTGGAATTACATTATGTGATGGATCTGTATAAGTATTGGAGGCTATAGGATCTCATGAACTGTATGGAAAAGAATATTGGCAGTATAAGAAAAATACTGTTCATATAAATTTGGACTACGTAAAAAGTTAGTGGGACATTTTGAAAGTTTTGATTGGGCCACCAAATCCACTAATGTGGCCCAATTACATTTGGCCACTCAAAGTAATCTAATTGAACCAAGGTGATGACTCGTCACCTTTTTATAAAAAAAAAAAAGAAAGAAAGAAAAAGAAAAAGAAAAAGTTGAATTAATATGTGATATAAGGGACCAAATAATGGTTTCCACCATGCAAGGCAAGAAAGAAAAGTAAGAAAGGAAAGAAAGAAAGAAAGAAAGGAAAGAAAAGAAAGAAAGAAAGGAAGAAATGGATTTCTTCCTCTATCTCCCACGGCAACCATAGGAGGGTTCCTTCAAAAATTTTTCAAGGTTAAATCTTGACATATTTGTCCCACTCAAGTTTTAAGAATTGAAGATCAAGAGGTTCCATCAATTTTTAAGGTAAAATCCAAACTTTACCCTTAGTTTTCTAGGGTTTTTGTGCAAGTTTTGATGAACTTTTTATCGTGAGATATGGGCTTGATATCAAGGGAACTTTGAAGGGTTTCAAGTAAGCAAAAGTGAAGACAATCACCTTCCATGGATTAGATAAAATCCTAATCTTTTTAATTAAGTTAAAGTTTGTGTTTAATAGGCATATTAAGTGTTTGATGAAATGTTTAAGCCATGGCATGTAATATGGACATTATAGCATGGTTATTTTATGTTATATGATGATAGAAAGAAGAAAGTAATGGTTTTAATGAAATTTTAAAAAGGACTAAATTGCAAAGAAAAAATAATTCTTGACAGATTTAAAAATCAGCCAAAAAGTCCCCCTAAACGTTGAAATTTCAAAAAAGTTATACACGAAAGTTGTAGAACTCATCAAAAATGTTAGGACAACATAGACAGTTTCTCAAAATTCTGCATGGTTTAGAAGTTATGAATTTTACGAAATTTTGGGCACAAAATTTCGTAAAATGAAAATGTTATGAAAAGTTTAGAATTTGACCATAGTGATTTTGTAAGTTTTATTCCTTGCGAGAAACTAAACATTTTGGTGTAAAGTTTTTGTTTTTGGTTTCAGGGGCAAAAATGTAAATATCTTTGTGTTTCGAGCCAAAACTGTAAAATTATGTGAAAATTGAGTTTTCACTAGGGAACGTTGGTTTCCTACACTGCTGTAGGCAATAAGTATTATAGATGCTAAGTTTTAAGAAATTAAAGTTTAGTTAAGGAAATAATGGAAGAAAAAGAGATTAAGGGCAAAATGATCATTTTGTAAAAATGGTCAAAACAAACCCGAAACACTCGATATCGAAAAAATGCTCCTTAGCTGGAATTTTTCCATAATATGTAAGTAATAAAGTGTTCAAGTTAAGCAATGGGTTTTATAAAGTTACGAAGTTAACGAAAAACCTGCTAGGGGTAAAGTCATCATTTTTAAGAAAACAATTAGAATGGAGTCAAACACTTCAATCTAGCATAACGTTTTTAGACGAAAAATGTTCCATAATATGTTAAGTAACATAATCGTCATGTGTGACGAAAGATTTAATAAGGGATGTTTAAGTAAACGAGATGTAACCCGGTGGGTTACAAAATTAAGTAAAGAGAAGGGTAAATCGATAGTATACAAGTCAAGTTAAAAGGAAAGAATGGTTAATGTTTACGTTTTATTATCATTAAGTGGGTTGATAATAAAGAAAGTTAACTAATAAGTCGGCTGTCATTTGATTAGGATACAAGAGGCTGACTAATGAAAGGAAAAGGAACGGAATAGAGAACGCTAGTGCATAGTGACTCCGGGTAAGTTTCAAACCTCACCTACAGCATGAAGTAAATGATTTTCAAATGCTTATTTATATGTTTGTAAATGTGTTTGCAATTATTATGCAAGTTGATTTTAAAGTATGTTTGCATTTGTTATGCAAAAAGTTTTACAATATAAATGAAGATTTGCAATGTATTTGCAACTATTATGTTAAAGCATGATTGCATTTGATGTGTATAAAGTTTTAAAAGATCAAGTAAAAGTTTGCAATGTATTTGCAAAAATTATGTTTAAAGTATGTTTTGTATTTTGTTAATGCTTAATGTTTTATAGTTTAAGTTATAAGTTTTATAATACATTTGTTATGCAATAAGTTTCAGAATACAAGTTATGATTTACAAAATGTATTTGCGGTTTATGTTACATTTGTTATGCAATAAGTTGCATTTGTTATGCAATAGGTTTTGTAGTATAAGCTATGATTTGTAAGTGTGTTTGCATATGATGTGATTGCATTTGATATGCTTACTAAAGTTAATAAGAAGGTAACGTAAAGATAAAAAAAAAAGTATCATACCAGCATCCTTGTTGTGAGATAATGAAAGTAAAGTTAAATTTGACCTCCTAGATGTGAGGTACGTGACCTCGGTGATCGATGGTCTCAAGTCTTCCACAAGGAAAGCATCATGTTTATAATCTCATGATCGATGATGTTGGTACGAACATTAAAGTAAGATGAAAGATAAGGAACAAGGATAAAAAGTTAAAGTAAAAGAAAGTTAAAGTAAGATAAAAAAAGATAAGGAACAAGGATAGAAAGTTAAAGTAAGATAAGGAAAGTTAAGGAGCAAAAGTAAAAAGTTAAAGTAAGAAAGAAATATTCACAAAATGCTCATAATTGAAGTTCGTAATTGAGCATAATGGGATCATGCATTTTGACTTTGTTGGTATTCCTTGTTATGAAATGTTATATGTTATGTTTATGAAAAACATTTTGGATAATGTTTATGATAAAAGTTTATGAAAAATATTTTTATGTTTTCAAGAAAAAGTTTATGAAAACATTTCAAAAATGTTTAATGAAAAATGTTTATGAAAAATATTTTAAGCGAAAAGTTTTCATGAGAAAAGTTTTAAAGCATGTTTAAAATGATTTGTGAGAATATGTTTGAACTTATTAAGTGAAAGCTCATTAAAAGTTTATTTATCCTGTAGGAAGTTTTATGGGCGACCTGTAAGACCCGTTAGAAGAGTTGGGTACTGCAGAGGACAAATGCGAAGATTTGAGTATGGATACGACTACAGTTGCTTCCGTTACATAGAAAAAGTTTTTCTACTATTTAATATAGTGTTTTCAAAGTTTTAAGAAAATCAAAGTTTTAAGAAATGTTTTCAAAAGTTTTAAGATACATTGTATTAAATGTGCTATAAAATTATAAAGTGAAGTTTTAAGCTATGATTTAATAAATGTTACTTGTTAAGTTTTAAGGAACGATTTGAAATGGTTTTAAAGAAAAGTGTTGAGCGAGGTTTTAACTTGAATAACGACAGAGGTCGCAACAGTTTTTAAGTAAGTTTTTCAAGAATGTTTAAGGAAAAAAAAATTAATTCAATATTTTCCTTACTAAATAAGTAAGATTAATGTTTAAGAACGATGTTTAAGAAAGTTAAGTGACTGTCCAAAAAGGCGGGTCGTCACATGGAGCCCATGTTCGACCAACAAAAAGCCATTGCCCCAAATGGTCAAGATCCCTATGCAACCTTTGCCAATTAAAATGAAAATCCCCAACGATCATGCCCATCCTTAGTGATCAACCTAGACCTCACCATTCCTCTTTTTTTGCCACTGTTACGCCCACGCCCCTGTTAAAGGAGGATTTCACTTTGCAAATACAAAATCAAAACCTTTCTCTCTCATGTTTTCTTTTGAAAACAAAAGACACACTCTCTCTTTTTTTTCTCCTTTGCTTTTTGTATCCTCTCTCTTAGTTTTGTATATCAATTTTTGAGGTAAAAATGGAAAAATAAATGCTTGTGAATATGTGCTTTTTAGAAGAGTAAGGGGGTTTGGGTGGGCTGGTTTGTTCAACGGATGGTTAGAGTTGTTCGCGGGTAATTTGGGTTTTTTTTAAAACCATTGACCAAATTAGAAATTATTTTTTGGGGCGGTTTGATATTTTTAACAAAAACCATCTCAAATCAAATCAGTCAAAAAATGGTTTAGGTAGTTTGAGTTTAAGATTAAAATATTTTAATATTTGTTTATAAAAAAGTTTTTTATATTGATAATTATAATAAAATGTGTAAAAAATAAAAATTCACCATTTTAAGTTTTAGTGCAAACCATTTAACTAATACACAAAGTAACCTATATAAAAAAAAAATAGCAAAAATAAAAAATCATGTACATTAGTATTTTAACTTTTAAAAGCATTTAGCCAAAGCTCTCACGGACAGGTGTAGAGCAACGGTCGAGACGAGAGGGGGAGAGGAGTCATAGAGGGAAGAAGGCGGTGGGTGTTTGGTATGGTGGTTAAAAATATTAGTTATAACTGTAAATATTATAATATGTAAGAGTTTTTATACTGTAGTAACTTTTTTTTTATTGTAGCATATAGAGTAAAAGGAAAAAATTTGTTATATTATAAAGTTTTCACATACTACAGTAAAAAGAAAAAACTTACATGTTAGAGTGTTTTGAACTAAAATAAACTCTAACCATGGTTCTAATCACACTTGCTAAACACCCTATGAATTGCTGTTTGGCAACATTGGTTCAAAACATTGTTGCATATAAAAGCTTCACATTATAGCCTATTTCTTCTTTATCATATAACATACGAACGTTTTCCATTGTAATATTTTAAACTATTATTTTGAACCCATGTTGTCAAATTAGCAAGTAATTTCGATTGTCACATCAATATTTAAAAAAAATAAAAAATAAAATAAAAAAAGACACAGACACAAGGCAGATTGTTAAAGCAAGCATTACATTTGCCTAAATTCCTCGCGGGCTGTATAAGTTTTAGTTGGGGAACTCCATTCTTCCCTCACTCGGAAGCTCAATAGAATGGGGGAAAAAATGTTTGTGCCTCTGTACTACAAGCACGCGAAAAAGCCTCTCTGTTTCCTGACGCACTCCACCAGTTTCTCATCAACCAAACGCCATCTCTGCAGCAGCTCCCGTCCCTCAATCCCCAAAACCCATAGTCAAAAACCCCTTTTCCTCACTGACTCTCCCCTCCCTCCCTCAAAGAACAAGCTATATACTTCATTTTTTTGTACACTCATACACCTCTTCTTGTCCTGCGGGAGATTTTCCAATGCAACGGACGCCTTCTCTCTTATGAGAAGTCACAGTCTCGTTCCTGTCTTGCCTCTCTGGAACCGACTTCTTTACACTTTCAACGCCTCGGGTTTGGTCTCTCAGGTACGGCTTCTTTACTCCGATATGCTGTCATGTGGGGTTGTGCCCAATGTCTTTACTCGCAACATATTGGTTCATTCTTTGTGCAAAATGAAAGATTTGGTCATGGCGTTGGATTTGCTCAGAAATGGTGAAATTGATACTGTCACTTACAATACTGTCATTTGGGGATTCTGTAAACAAGGATTGGCTAATCAGGCTTTTGGGTTTTTGTCTGAAATGGTGAAGCGGGGTTTTCCTATTGATTCTTGCACCTGCAACACGTTAGTTAAGGGGTTTTGCCGAATCGGGTTGGTGGATTATGCCGAGTGGGTTTTTGATAGTTTAGTTAAGGGAGGAGTTCCACGGGATGTGGTAGGTTTGAACACATTGATTGATGGATATTGCAAAGTTGGAGAGATGAGTAAGGCAGTCGAGTTGATGGCGAGTTGGGAGAGGGAGGGTCATTTTCCAGATATCATCAGCTACAATGCTTTAATAAATGGTTTTTGTAAGACGGGTAATTTTGACAAGGCCAAGAGTCTTATTGATGAGATTTTAAGATCTCAAAGGAATGGTGCTCGTGCTTGTTCAGAAGTTTATGAGGCTCCAGGTCATGAAAGAGCCGTATGTCTTAAACCGAACCTTGTTACCTACTCCACGATTATTGGAGCATACTGCAAGCTGCTTGGACTTGATGAGGCTCTTGCTTTGTATGAAGAGATGGTTATGAATGGATTTTTCCCCGACGTGGTTACGTGCAGCTCCATTCTGTATGGCCTATGTAAGCATGGGAAATTATATGAAGCCAATGTGCTCTTGAGGGAGATGGAGCAGATGAGTGTGGATCCTAATCATGTATCCTACACTACTTTTATTGATTTCTTGTTCAAGTCAAGGTCAGTGGTGGAAGCTTTTATGCTTCAAAGCCAAATGGTGGTTCGGGGACTTGTTTTTGATGTGGTTGCATTTAGTGTTATGATAGATGGACTTTTTAAGGTTGGAAAACCCAAGGAGGCAGAGGAGATGTATAAAACTCTTTTGAGGCTTAAACTTCTTCCAAATCACATCACATACTCTATATTAATAAATGGGCATTGCAAACTGGGAGACATGAACAATGCGTTTTCCATTCTTCAAGAAATGGAGGAAAAACATATTTACCCAAATGTCATTACTTATTCCTCGATTATAAATGGCTATATGAAGAAAGGCATGGTCCATGAAGCTATTTACTTAGCGAGGGAGATGAGGCAGAAAAGTGTTTTGCCGAATGCATTTGTTTATGCAGCACTAATCGATGGATATTTCAAGGCAGGTAAGCAACAATTTGCTTTTGACCTGTATAATGAAATGAAATTGGCAGGATTGGAGGAAAATAGTTTTATACTTGATGCATTTGTGAAGAACTTGAAACAAACCAGGAATATGGATAAAGTTGAGGGAATAGTCAAAGATATGACTTCTAGGGGCTTGTCGCTTGACCTTGTTAATTACACATCTTTGATGGATGGTTTGTTTAAGATACAAAATGAGTCAACAGCTCTTAGCTTAGCCCAAGAAATGATGGATAAAAATCTAGGATTCGATGTTGTTGCATACAATGTCTTGATAAATGGTCTGTCAAGGCTTGGGAAGTATGAAGCACAATCCATTTATAATGGAATGAGAGAGATTGGTTTAGTTCCTGACAATGCTACATACAACACCATGATTAGTGCATATTGCAGACAGGGAAATTTTCAAAATGCATATAAACTTTGGAATGAGATGACAAGTCAAGGTTTTATGCCAAATGCAAATGCCTCTCACCGTCTTATAAAAAGCCTCTGTGATGCTGGTGAAACCGAAAAAGCAATGGATTTCTTGAACAAAATGGTGGTCAATGGGTTTGTCCTTACCTCAACTACTCATGAAATGCTACTTGGCGCATCTTCTAAGAGTAGACGGGCTGATGTAATTTTGCAAATGCATGGGAAACTCATAGGTTTTGGCCTCAAACTTGATCAGGTGGTTTACAACAATCTCATTTCCGTATTATGCAGGGTTGGAATGACTAAAAAGGCCACTTCAGTGTTGAAAGAAATGATAGAAGCAGGAATTTCAGCTGATACTTCTACGTACAATGCTCTTATACATGGATATTGTGTAAGTAGTCATCTACAAAGGGCTTTTACCACATACTTGCAGATGTTAGCTGAGGGAGTTTCACCTAATAATGAAACGTACAACCTTCTTTTAGGGGGTCTTTCTGGTGCTGGTTTTATGAGAGAGGCGGAGAAGTTTTTAGACGAAATAAAAGAAAGAGGCTTTGTTCCTAATGCCTGTACTTACAATACTTTGGTTTCTGGCCATGGTAAAGCCGGGAATAGTAAGGAATATATGAAACTTTATTGTGAAATGATCAGAAAGGGTTTTGTCCCTAGAACTAGCACCTATAATGTGCTTATTGGTGATTTTGCTAAGGTGGGAAAGATGAGCCAAGCAAGGGAGCTTATGAATGAAATGTTGTTCAGGGGAATATCACCCAACTCTTCCACTTACGATATACTAATCTGTGGCTGGTGTAAGCTATCAAAGCATCCAATGTTAGAAAAAGCGCTGAAGAAGTCGTATCTGGTTGAGGCAAAAAGATTATTGGTAGAAATGCATGATAAAGGTTATGTTCCTTGTGAAAGTACACAGCTATGTATAAGTTCCACCTTTGCTAGACAGGGAAAGAGAACTGATGCTGGGAAGCTGTTGAAAGAATTGTACAAGAGAAAGAACTCATGACAAATGGGCCAAAGTAGAAGATAAGAAATTGGCTTAAGGAATGAGATTCAATTCCTATTTAGTCAAGGATCACTGACTCAAAAAATGAGGAAAGAAACTGCAGACATGACCTCCGTGGACGTAAAAAATCTTAGAGAGTTTCTTTCCGATCAGGATATCTGGTTGTTGACGCCAACTAGCTTAGATAATGGTGTTTGAATCTGAAACAGGTATGACTCAAAATAATCTTGCAGCTCCCTTTCTAAATCATCAAAGCTCAGTTTGTTCATATTCATTCATATATTTTGGGTGGTGTGCATTCTGTTCATATCCTTTCAAGGTGACAATTTTCCAACCTCAATTTTTGGCCTTGAATTTAATTTTTGAAGGTTCATAAAGTGATATATTCATTTATGTTTTGCATAGAAGTTTGTAGTATTTTACCTTAAGTGTTTAGCCCAATACCTTACATCAGTTAAAGCTGGCCAATGATGAAAAATCCCTGCAAGGGAAAGTTGCTGCATTTTTATTTGTTTGTTTTGTTTTGTTTTCTGTTTTTACTTATTAATTTAGGTCTATAACATTGGACTGAACAATTCCCATGGGAGATTTTATGTAATATTGCTTCTTAGAACAATTTATATTTCCTATTTCTGCTGTTATTTGCATTTTATAATTTTCTCGGTATAGTTGTCTAATCTTTTTTAAGATCTTTTTCTGTACAAGTCAGAGAATTAAAAAGTTGAGGAGCAAGGCTTCGCTGTTTGAGGAGTGATTCATCTCTTGCACATTTTTTCATTTATGTGTAAATTTGTTTATCTAAAAAGTTTTTCCTTCGCTAGGGTTACCACTGCAGATCTTTTGAAGCTGATTTTTATTTTTATCTTCTATTTAATGGCCCTGCATTACTCTGCTGCAGGGATTTGGTTGTTTATTGTCTGTGGAAGTGGTACTAAGAAAGGTTCTTTAGAGTATGTGTATCTGCACATTCAGTTGGGGAGACAAGGAATTTAAAGGTTTTTGACATAATACACCCCAATGCCCCCACCCTCTGGCTCCGCTTCTCTCAGCTCTTCTGCGTCAAGCCACCAATGGTTCTCAGCTCTGCTGCAACTCAACGTCCACGTCTTTCTTGCCAACCCAATTCCCGATCCTCTCCTCCTAATTACTCTCGGAATCTCCGTTCTTTTCGAGTCTGCGACGCTGAGGTCAATTTTCTGTTCTCGGTTCTTTTTTTTTTTTCTATATGTATTTTATATACTATTTTTGAGATTATGAAATGTGTAGCTAGTTCAGTTGAATTCTTGTTTGTTTTGATGTTTTTCCTGGATGTATAATTTACATGTGTGAATTGGATACAAAATAATCATTCTATGCCTTGGATTATTTCTTAGTGATAGTTTTCACTGCAGGAAAAAAAACTCGAGTTTTGTTATCTGATGAACCATTAAGCACGACGGCTAGTTGTGGCACAATAAGCCCAACTCCTACCATGCCCACACTAATGGCACATCGAGCAGGATATTAGGAGTGAAGTGCAATCAAATCCTTAGACACCAACTGGGACCAGACTCAGGAATCCACCCCAAGCTCAACCCGTTTGGGCCCTTATTCCAAGGAATCCCTTACGAATCCGTGGCCGCACCCAACGAACTGGCTCTGGCCCTTCTTCAAGGCCTAAGCCACGTAGGCCGCCTTCTAAGTTTAAGTATGCTGCTGCATCTTAACCTTTCGACCAAATCCCTGCAAAAGTCGAAAGTCTTAGCCGGGAAACTTGAAGTAATCACCCTTCTTCAAGAAAAAGAGTATATGCTCAGTTGTAGAACCTTTGTAGAACCTTCGGTTTTCCTGTATTTATAATTTGGTTTTGTGCTTGTACCTATTTTCATATTTGTGAAACTTTTTGTTTATTTGGCGATTTGAAGATAATTTGTTGGTTGGATTTTGGTGTCATTGCTATCTAGGGGATACATATTTCTATTTGGTTAAATAACTCAGGAGGTTCCCAACCTTTTTAAAAAGGTGGATTTGGTTCTCTTTTTTTTTTTAGCTGAACTTGGTCTAACCTTTCCTTTTTAGGCGCAAAAGGACGTACTTAACTTATGCCCGTTAAAATCCTCCCCATGTGAGCTACACATGACCATTTTAGTAAAGATATTTTAGTAAAATATAATATTTCTTTTAAGAAACAATAATTTAAAATTAAAAAGAATTAAAAAAAGTAAAAAACAATAATAATATTAATCTAAATTAAGAAAAAATTTCACTAGAAAAAAAAGCTTGTCCCCAAATTTCTCTCTTATGTATAACCGTTCTTCGTCAACCCTTTTTTCTTCTTTTCTGTTGTCATTATGTCCTCCACCTACCATCCACCACCAAAACCCCCCCTCCCCAACCCAAGCCCCCTTAAAATAGATCTCAACCGACCCTTTCTAGTTAGACCTGCTACACCTTCCTCCCTCCTCCCTCTCTTCCTCCCTCATTCGACATAAGCATGCTTAACAAGAACAACGCCACAGCCGATAAAAAGGACAACCTCATGAGCTTTGGGGTTGTCATCGACTTTTTCCGACGCGATGATCCTTCACCATCCACTGTTGAAGAATGTGGGTGGAAATGTGAAAATGGAAGTGAAAAAATTTAGAAACAAAGGTTGAAGAATGTGGCTTTAGACTAGTGCTACTTATTGGGGGCTACAATGCCAATACATTGTCTTGAAAATAATTTCCACTAAATTTCAGTGCCACGGCTTCACAATTCTAGCAAGGTGGTGCTAAATACTGATCCAAAAAATTCATAAAAATGCCTTTTTTTTCCTGATTTATATGTGTGATTTTTACTTCAACATTTGAAAGATACATTACAATCTCTTTTACAATCCCCCACTGCAATATTTCTCTAGTATAAATAACGATAAACTCATACATACGAGAATGTATCTTTTGATTAAACCTTTAATTAGTGAATATACTTCAAAGTATTCACAAGACAAATGTGTGCTATGCATTAAACCATGTCTCTTAGGCAAATATCGAAAAAACATCAGATATGAGCTATTCCAATTTCAAATTATGTTCTAGTCATTTAGTACTATTATGATTGTATGCTCTACTTTGAATTCATGAACATGTACAAGGCCAAACCACTTTCTTATTATAAACATTACCTTTTTTTGTTCACTTAGATGAAGCTTCAATTCATGTCTCTAGGTACTTGAGACAAACTTCATTAAGAATTTACACTCAACTTCAAGACTAAACTATTTGCACCAAGCATCCTAGAAGGGACAAAATATATTTCAATGCCAAATCGACAACTTAATAATGACTTGTTCTTACCGAATAAAATAGAATAGCCATAAAACTATTACAACGTTGGGTTACTATCATTTGTGATTTTTCCAAAGGAAAGTTTCAATCTTATTTCACTAGATGTGTCATCGACTAAGTCTCTTGACAGAACTTTTGCCAAAGGATCTACTAGGTTTTTATTTGTCCTAACATAAACAACATTAATAACTCCATTTGCTATTAATTATTTTACATACTCATGTCTCAAGCTAATATCTCTAGTCTTTCCATTTTACACTTTGTTATAGGCTCTAGACAAGTAGTTCATTATCACAGTACAAAGAAATTGATATCGGTTGTAACCATAACTCAATATCGAGTAACAAATTTCTCAGCAATTTTGCTTCTTTATCTACAGCTGTAAGTGTTATAAACTTAGACTCCATCATTGAGTGAGTTATACAAGTCTGTTTCTTGGATGGCCAAGGTATAGTTCCTCCTACAATTGTAAAAATTCAATCAGAAGTGGATTTACTATCGCTTGCACTAGTTATCTAGTTAGTGTATGAGTACCTTTCTAGTATTGCAGGATAATCTTTATGATATAAACTCAAATTAATGGTCATTTTAAAATAATCAAATATCCTTCCAATTGCATTCCAATATTTCACACTTAAGTTACTCATGAACCTTGACATTTTGTATATAACAAAAGCAATATTAAGCCTTGTGCAATGCATTGTATACATCAAGCTACAATACTAGCATACTCAAGCTGTGCAACTGCTTTGTTAGTATTTTCTAGTAATTTAATGCTATAGTCAAATATGGTATTAGCCTCTTTAAACTTCAAATGAGTGAATTTAAGAAGTACTTTCTCAATATAATGAGTAACCCACACTATGCTTTCTCACTTTTACATTTAATATAGTATCTACCTTACCAAGATTTTTCATCTTAAATTGTAACGTTAATGCCTCTTAGTGTTATTAACTCCTAGCATGTTTCTTCCAAAGATAAGTAAGTCATCAACATACAAACAAATAATTACATCAAAATCATTTGTAAATTTAGAATAGATGCATTTATTGGCATTGTTATATTTAAAACCATGGGACAAAATAACAGAATTAAATTTCTCATGCCACTTTTTTAGTGTTTATTTTAAACCATAAAGCGATTGGATTAACTTGTGTACTTTCTTCTCATTTTTGGGCAATACAAAACCCTTTAGTTGTTTTGTATAAATTTCCTGATCAATACCACTATTTAGAAAAGCTGTCTTCATATCTATTTAGTGCACATGAAAATTGCATATTGATGCAATTGCAAAAGGCACTTTTATGGAAGTTAGTCTAGCTACTGGAGCATATTTATGGAAGTAATATATACCATGTTTCTATTTGAAACCCTTGACCACTAGTCTAGCTTTAAAAGTTTGTATAGACCCATCGGTATTGTATGTTCTTCTAAACACCATTTGTTACTTATCAATTTCAATCCCAAAGTGAGATGATAAATGCTTAATTTCACATATTTTTCTATCATTCTTCCTTATATTTTCTTTGTTATTTTTTTGGATTTTCTAGTGTTTTTATTTGTTTTTGTGTTTTGTAAGTTTTTTGAGACAAAGGAATGGAAAAAGGGTGAAAAACTAGGATTGGAAGCATAAAGAATAACATTTCCACATTTCCCATCTCGCTGGGTGTTGCAGCATGAAGTTTGGGCACTACAGCCTGGAAACTGAAGATTTCAATCCTAAAACCCAAAGGCATAAGGCTGCAGCCGGCTTTAGGCACTGCAACTTCTAGATGCATCATCAGGCGCACGCCGTCGTGCTAACTCTTGGGTGTTGTGACACCAAGCAGAGGGGCAACTGAGTTTCATGAAAAAATAGGCAGGCTGTAGAAGAATTTTTTCTCTTTGTTGCCAATTATGTTTGTTTATTAATGTGGATTTTCATTGCTATTGATTTTGGTAAATGGGAATGGTATAAAATCAAAAATAGTTGGTTAGGTTTTGTTTAGGTAAATTGAGCGGTGGATAAATGGTGGCAAGGAAGGATATCAATCACCAAAGGAGGAGAAGATACAAATGTGAGAGAGACTTTCTTTTTTTTTTTTTTTGGGCCTATGAGCCATGTGGCGGCTTCTAATTGGCTGTTGTGGTCCCCTGATAAGTGCTTAATTTGACATAGTAATTCGAACAATTTCTCATGTTTCTTTACTTGATTCTTGAGTATTTTGTGTTTTAATTATGTTTTTACATTTTGTACGTGTTCTAGAGGGTTAAAGAATTTTGGAGACCAAACTTATCATTTTGGAGGAGTTCTAAGCACCTAGACATGAGAAAATGGGTGCCATGACACTCTAACACGTGAAAATAAGCCATGGACCAAAGAGCATAGCACCTTGGCACCAACTCAATGGCGCTGCAATGCCACCATGTGATCAATATAGCGTCGCGACACCTAAGGCGTAATAGGCCATGCAGCTTTTTCCATGATGCTATGGTGCTAACATTGAACGTTGCAGCACTATGTCACGAAAAACTTGAGTTTTGGCCTCTAAATTGACTCAAAAGTTTCTCGTTTTAACCCAACTTGGAAGTTGATAAGTATACTTAATTTGATATAATTTTCTAATTAATTTTCCCATAAATCTTCGCTTATTTTATTAGTATTTTGTGTTTTAAGTAAGGTTTTTGTATATTGTAGGTGTTTCAAGTTAATGAGCCAAAAATGCATGAAAAGAGCTAAAATTTAGAGTTTTAAATGGCAATTATCTAATTTAAAGGTCAACTAGGGGTTAAGTTGAATTTTTTGGGAATTATTAAGCCAAATCAACAAATAAAACAAGCTGGGCCATGCCCCAACAAGGGAAAGGCCTTGCGGCTATGCCTTAGCACAAAAAGCACGTGCAATCGAGTAAAAGTTTTATGCAGCGGTGCCAAACCTGCATAACTATGCAGTTGTGAGCCAACAAGAGAAGGAATCCATGCAACCTGATGCCTAGCAGACGGCGCAGTCATTCAAAAAAAGTCTTGCCCCTGCACACATGCCTAACTAGTTCATGCAAGAGATTCTTCCATGTGTGTTGGTGAGAAATGTTGTGCACCTCCATGCGTCCTTCAGTGTTTGTCTCTAAAATTGACCTAAAAATAGCCTAAAGGTACCCTTTTTATCCTCCAATACCAAAACTATAAATACCACCTTAAAAACACAAATTTATATCATTTTTTATATATTTTCCAACCATATTTTGGAGAGAAAAATAGAGAGAAAAGAAGAAGAATTCTCTTGGTGCTCAAGAAGCTCCGTCCGCATAAAGATTTCTTCAAGATCTTCAATAAGAGTTTTTTCTTTTTCCTTCTTTCCTTTAAACTCTGAATATGTTTTTATTTTATTTTCCATTGTTTAATTTCATGAATATGTTAGGCTAAATATCTCTTTGGTTAATGGTGATTCAAAGCCCTAGACTCAATTATGTAATTGATATTTTCATAATTATTTTCAATTTTCCCAATCAGAATTGTTTATGTCCTTCTGCTTGTAACGTTTATGATTTTTATTTTATTTTGTTTAGGGTGGCCAACCAAGTGAGATAAAATAATTATCTATTGCTAGATTAGAAATCTTGATCTGTAATTGACTTGATTTTTTAATTATTAGTAGCGAATTGTGATAGATAATTGGGAGAGGCTTTTGTGTGATTACGATGAGGAATGTAACTTAAGTTGAACAATTTGAGTCTTTGTGTTTTCTATCTAGCCCAATCTATCTTTCTTAATGTAATGCTTCCGTTGAATTAAACTTACAGAGCTTATTCTAGGTTACTTAAGGTAAAGAGATTAAGTGAAGAACTTTTTATTTGGTTAACAATACTCTGAGGAAAGATTGGGATAGCAAAGCATATTATTATCTATGGTTGTAGTTCTAATAGGAAATCGAGAATATTTCTATTATCAATTGCATAATTGTTATCTAATGATTACAAATAATCCTTTAACCAGCTTTATCATTATTGTTTACAACTTTGTATTGTTAGTTTTACTTCATTTATTTCTATTTTTGTTATTTCTAATAATTTTAGTTAATTAAACCCCTCGTTTATTTACTTGAAAATTAATAACTTATTAATTAAACTCAATCCTCTATAAAAACGACTAGTACTCACCACTATACTTGGTTAACGATGACATTAAAAGTAAGGTATAAATTTAGCGTTCCCTTGAGACATACCAAGAGCTTATAAATACATAAGTTTAGGGTTAAAACACGCACTTTTTACTAGTTTTTCTCAGCCAAAGGAAAGATAAAGGAGAGGCTCTTGTGGTGGCTTAAGGAGTTTCATCCACATGGAAGACTATTCAAAACTATTATCTTTTTTCTTCTTCTTTCTTCTTTCTATTCTTCTTCTATTATGTTTATTTAGGTTTATTTGATTAAGGGTGATTCCAAAACCCTAGACATGGCTGTGTGATTAATTTTTAAATTTTTTTTTCTAATTTATAATTGAAATTGCTTATGTTCTTCTATTATTATTGCTTACAATTATTTTCTTGTTTTGTTTGGGGTGGCCAACTAAATAAGATTTGAAATTAACTCATTGCTAGATTAAGATGCTTGATCCATAATTGTCTTGTTATTCTAATCATTAATAGCAAATTGTGGTCTATGATTCTAGGAAGCTTTTAGTCGATTGCGATGTGGAACATAACTTAGGTTGAATAGACTATGCTTATATGTTTATTGCTTAGATCAACCTATCTTTCTCAACTTAATACTTCTATTAGGTTAAATCTAAAGTGCTTGTTCTAGGTTATTTAATGGAAAGAGATTTAATATATAACTTATTTTACTAAATGACACAGTAAGAAAAGATTATGATAATAGAGCTCATTGTTATCTAGGGTTAGTAGGTTCGATAGAAAATTGAGAATAATTCTGTGATTAATTTTATGGTTATTGTCTAGTAATGAAGGATGATCCTTTAATCAGTTTTTATGTTGTTGTTTTGTTTACTTATTGTTTTGTATTTTATTTGATTTAGTTATTTAGTTAATATTCAAAACTCCATTTATGTTTAGTTTCATTGTGTCTTAGGTTTTAGAGATGATAACTAATTAATTAGAACTCATCCTCTACGAGAATGGCTCTTGCTTATCATTATACTCAATAATAATTATATTCTTAGCAAGGTTTAATTTGGTGTTCTCTTAGAGCTTGGCAAATTTTGGCGTTGATAAGACTATAAAAGTGCACATTTCTTAACGTTACATGTTATTATTTTGCATTCATATTTCTCATTAAACTCCATAATTAAAGCATTTGAGTGTTAAATAGTATTTTAGTATCTTTGTGTAAAGATATGTTTAATTATGATTTTTTAATATATTTTTTATTTTTAAATAGATTTTCGTTAATTTTTAGAGTCGTTTTTATATGTAAAATATTTATTTAGTCTGAAATCAATTAAAATCATAAAAATAATATGTAGTAATTTTATTTTGAGTCTTAATATATTTTTAAATATGCTTAAGTTTGTAAATATGTTCTATTATATTTTTAGTAATTTTTGAAAATGCTTCCAAGTCTTAAATATTATATTTGTGTCAAACCCAAAGGCCACAGAATTTTTATAATTTTGTTTTTAGTGTGTTTTGTATGTTTTAAAGTAAAATAAATATTTTGAACATTTTTATAAATAATGTAAAATAATTAATTTTAACGTGTTTCTTTAATTTTAGATTTAAAATTTGGAGGAAAATGGAGCAAAACGAGTGAAAACATATAACAAATGCAAAATAAAATCTTGCATCATTGTTGCATCAACATGGCATCATAAAAAAAAAAAGTAAAAAAAAAAAAAAAAACCAACAACTTATCCAACTTGCTCATCTTTCACGTGGAGGAAAGTTTCAAGAAGAAAAGAAAGGAAGAAAAAAATTAATAAAAAATGATGCAAATTGCATCCAAAATTGTCAAAACAAATAGTTAAAAAAATTATTAAAAAATGGTAATTTGGTTGTAAAATAGTGCCAAATCTTAGCGTATAAATATTTCCCTAAGCTTCTGTGCTTCATCACCCTCTCTTCAATGTAAAAAAATCACTATTTAAAGTTTTAATTTTAGCTTTGTAAAATAGTATCAAGATTATGTTATAATATTTTCCAATTATGTTTTATAATATTACGAGTATTTTTATTTTAAATATATCTTTTTAATTTTTTTTTGGCTGAGGAGAAAAGGAGAAATTTTGGCAAAATTATTTTAAATATTTTTAGTTTTTCTTAGTTTTCTAAGAAGTTATAATGTTAAAATTATTTTCTTAGAAAACTTAAGATTTCACTATTATCTTAGCTAGAGTCTCTGCAAAATTAGGTTTTAATTTATCATCGACATAAGCTATTACGGGTGACACTTGGGAGGATCTTGATTAGTCATAGACAAGGAATGATATAGTAAATGCTTAACTTATTATTTTATTTGTTATTTTAATGAAGTAATTTTAAAATCATACATGTTTATTAAGTTGATTTTTTACCGCATTATAAACATAAACTGGTATAGTAAATGTTTGATAATGCTTGATTTATTGTTGATAGAGGATTATCAAAATAGACAATTTAGAAAAAACTAAAATATAGTTAAGTTAATTGTCAGAGTAGGACCTTTAATCTTAAGCGTTATTATTATTGTTGTTATTCTTTAGTTAGTCGCACTTATTGTTAAAGTTTCATTTTGGCTGCAATTCTTGTTATTAAAATTCCAAAAATAACAAAAATCTAAAAATGAAAAATGTTATAAAAATATGTAAATATTATAAATAAATTACCTTAATAAATGTGCTAGACTTAGCAAATTACTTGTTCCTTGGATCAACCTCAGACTCATCGAGATTTTATTACCTTTGATAACTTTATACTAGAGGTTATATCAAATGTACCTATCAAGACCGTACCAAGTTTTTGGCGCCATTGTTGGAGAAATGAGATGACATAAACCAAAGGAAGATTTTGGATTAAAGGAAAACAAATACAAAACTAGATTAGGATTTGAAATACTAACCTTGGAATGCTTTGAAAAACTTGAAAACTCAAATCGTTAATGGTGCTTGAGAGCTTGATGTGTCTTGGCCATGGTGGTGGCAGATTTGCTAATTTTTGGCAAGGAAGAAGGCTGTCTTTTGGTGGTCTTTGCTGTGTTTTTGCTGTAGCAAAATGAAGAGAGAGAGAGGAAGAGAGTTGGTGTGGGAGAGGGGAAAATGGGGAGTTATGAGTGGGGTTCTCAATTTGGTGAGGTGGGGTCTCATGATAGGGTTGTCTTTAAGATGTTGGAGACTTAAAAAATGTGTTGTTGTGTCTTTGGAAGGGGTGGTGCATGGGTACGAATGGAGAGAGATTGTGGTGATTTTGACATAAAAGAAAAATATAGGGTGTGAGGATAAATAAGGTAAATGATAGAAATAGTTTAAAATGTAAAAATTGTGACCAAAATTTGTTTTGAATATGTAAATGTGTATGATTTTATGTAATATTCAAATTTACATTTCTAAATTAATTAGATACACTAATAATTTAGATTAGTCACAAGATTAATTGTATTTAAAATTCAAGGCATTATAGAGCAAAAGTCACTATAGCATAAGTTCACCAAAGGAAAACAGGGGTTGAAGCCAAACGGTTGGGGCTTGGGGCAGGCAACAAAGGTCATGTTTTGATGTCCACGGAAAGCTGTTTACTTAAAGGGTGTTTGGAAGGATGGTTATAACTGTTTTTACTGTAGCATGTGAGAGCTTTACACTATAGCAATTTTTTTCTTTTTTATTGTAGCACGTGAGAGCTTTACACTGTTCATAATTGAGAAATTGGTTAGGACTGCCTTTGCCCAATAGTGTATTAGTTTCAATTACTTTTTTTTCCAACATGTGAAGCGGAAGGTGGAGAAAGGGGATAAAATTAGATTTAAGGAGGACATCCACATTTCGTTCAGATCTGCTATCTTATTTTTCTGTCCCATTGGTTGTCCCTTCTAATTAAATTTTGACATATTATTTAAACTCAATAATTTAAACACATAAATAAAACATAAATATTAAAAAGTGACTAAAAAATTCACTTATGTGTCAAATTTTATTAGTGAGCTGGCTAAAGAGATAGGAAAATAGGATAGTAAATCTTGATTCCTAGGTTTCGAGCATTATATATAGGCTACCTTCCTTTCACACTCAACCTACCTAAGTTTTTATTTCAGATTACACATGAGTTTGGAATGAGGGGAATTCTTGGTATTTTTGGTTTAACAAGAACTTGATTGACATAGCGTTAATGAAGGCTTCAGATTTGTTGCTACGTTGGGGAGGGCTCAATTCGAGGGAAAATTCAAGATGAGAGAATATGGGTGTTTGTTTTGAGACATTAAAATACCTATTTCACATGGTTCGACCTGAAAATTTAAGTAAAATTAAAAATTTTTTCAATCATGTTTTTTTTGAGAAAAAATAATGTAACAAAATCGATATAAATTAAAATTTTTTCGTTTAAACTGATAAAAAAACTACTAAAATTTTATTTATTTGGCATCTTAAATCTAATAATTATAGTAGTGACAAAAGTTGCAAAATGGATAAACGTGTGAAAAACTCTAACCCATCATTGAATCAAAGTATTACAAGGAAAGAGCAAACAATTACAAGGGATACAACAAAATCGAGAAATAAAGAAATTACGAATAATACTAACTTAGCTCAAACAAGAATAGGACCACAGTGCGTTTCAAAAGGAAGAAAAAAATAATAATAATAAAGACCACAAAGGCAACACCCTTGTCCTTCCTCCCCCGTTCTCCCGGATGCCAAGGCCACATCATGATAGATGATAGAACGGGGGCAAATCGACCGACTCTACAAAAGGTGAAAAAAAAAAAAAAAAAAAAAAAACACAGTAACAATCGTACGGTGTTAACTCACGACTGGAGTTGGACAACAATTATTAGATCAACTTCTCTAAATAACCGTTCTTCAGCTCGCTTCATGTTTTTTAAAACATCCTTGGTCTACTTGGGCGTTTTGTTTTCCAAAAATATTTACACAAAAATTACCTATAAGAGCCTCAAAATAAACCCAACAAACGTGGTAAAAAAAAATATGGTGTTTCTAACTCAACCCACTGAACCCACCTCCCTTCATCATCTGCCTGAACTCCTTGTAATTGACCATTCCATCACCATCCACATCAACCTTCATGATCATACTCTTGCAATCCTCCGCCGTCCGTCCTTGCTTAAGGCCGAGCGAGACCAACACCGATCTCAGCTCATCCACGGTGATGAACCCGTCTCCATTCTGATCGAACACGTCGAACGCCTCCTTCATATCCTCCTCCTCCTCCTCGCCGCGCTCGGCCATTATGGATCGGTAGAGGTCTTCGAACTCGTTTATGTCGACGCAGCCGTCACCGTTGGCATCGAATTTGTGGATCATCTGGGAGAGCTCCTTATCTGGAATAAAGATGCCTAAATTCTCCAAGGATTCGTTTAGTTCCTTCTTGGTGATGTGTCCGTCCCCGTTCCGGTCGAACATTCGGAAGACTTGGTATAGCTCTGCTTGGTTCATTCTCTTGGCCGGGGCACGAGACGGAGGCGATGACAATGGCGGCGACGGTGGTGTTTGGTGAGGGAACCAAGAAGAGGGAAGGAAGGGAATTAGCTTTTTGGGCACCAAAGAGAGCAAGAATGAGTTTAGAAGGTTGTAAATCAGAAAAATCCTTACCAAAATAGTTGGCATTGGAAGACTGCAAACAGAGAGAGAGTGGGCTTGTCTCTCTGTTTTGTTTTGTTTTGTTTTTTTTTTTTTGGATGGGCTTTTTTTGAGAGGAATGTGGAGATGAAACTTGGGATGTTTATAAGGAGGGAGAAGAAAGGGAAAATATGCACTTTTTACGCGTATTGGGATTGGGAGGGTTAGTATTTATTGTATATATGTTTCTCATTACTATTATTGTTATTATTGAAAGGAGTGAACATTAATTAACAATTTTCCCAAAAACGCGTTGTTATAATTGATGGTTGGCGCATGGTGTTTTTTATTAGCATGATCATGACTTAGTAACGTGTGACCTAATCAATTGGGAAAGGTTCCTTAAAAAAAAGGTAGGGAATGGGTGGTTGATCTGTTACTAGAAAAATGTTTAGAGCACCCATGTTCTTAAACACCATCATTAATAAAAAGACGAGCACTCATACTGTACGACTCGCTTTTTATTAGTAGATGATGCTTAACACCGTCGATACTTTATAACAATACTTATGTAATTATTAAAAGTGTTTAGGAACAAATTTTGACACAAAAGTTTTAATAAAAGTTTCTAACTGTTACAACACTTTTACACGCAACAATACAAAGTTTTTTTACAAATTCAACATTAAAGTTTCAACTTTTAAGCTGTAATTTCATTTCAAACGCTCACCTAATAAATGTACGTATGACTGACAGGAGAGCTGTTGATTGGATTTTAAATAATGTAACCGTTGATAACGGATCCGGATTAATACGTGAGAGAATGAGATGCTTTGGAACTGGAAGACGCGTAATCGTTAAAGGCCGGCAGATAATGACCGTTGGATTTGTTCAACGGCTACTTTTGCCTGATTGGTGGGTCACCTACACGCAGCACTTTTTAGGAGAAGGCAGAATTGATGTGGATGTTTGTCACTTTATAGTTGGGGTTATATTGCCTGCAATTCATGGACGGCTTCAAAAGATACAATAGCGTCTTGAAATATGCTGCTTATAAAGAAAAAACAAAATAAATTGTACTATTGTATTTAGAACCATTTATTTTTTATATAATATATTTTAAATTTTGAATATTAGTAAAATATAAGTAAATTTAAATTACTTAACAATTAAAATCTAATAATTATTTTTTATTTTCATTCAAGATTTTTTTTTAGGCGTTGAGATTACTTTTTTTTCTTAAAATAACAAGATTTAAATTCACCTGCGAATCTTGTGACCAAACCGTTCACGCCTTTTAATACTCGATAATTATTAGATCTCAATTGTTAAGAATTTTAAAATTTAAAAAGCATATTGCCAAAATTACAAGTTCATGACACATTATACAAAAAAGAAAAAAAAAACGAATAATTTAAGGTGTAATAATACAATTTACTTAAAAAAGTAACAATGAGTAGTATAATTTGAAGAAAAAAGATTGTTTCTTAACGTCATTTTGTGTGGCCTACGTACTATGTGTCGCTCTGGCCAATGAGTTCTTCAATCGACTATAAAGGATTTATGGAAGAGTGATATATGTGCTCAAAATATATATGATGTGCATGTCTATTTGGGTGTTCGGATTCAGAACTTGGCACATGCTTCTCTCTTTGAGCATTGCATTTGAATTTGTTTGTGGAACTGGCTTAATTGGAATTGAGTCGTTTGATGTCTCAAGGTCGCTTATTTTTGTTATTTTATCTTTTTTAGTTTTGAACGAATTTTACTATTATTTTAAAGTTGAATATATACAAAATATTACTCATAAAATATGGCTAATCGATCTTTTTAAATTATTAAAAATAGAAAAATATCTATTCCCTCTAAGAATTTTATTAAATGACTGTTTCATTTAAACAAAGAGCGTGTTTTTAATTCAAATCTTTTGGGTTGAACGGATATTTTCAAATACCCTCAAAAATTCCCATTTGTCAACTGTCATAATTGAGGAATTGGAAAAAAAAAAAAAAGAAGACAACCTCATGTATTTAACATTGATACAAGACGAAAAATCATAAGAGGAATTTTGGTACTTTAGTAGGGGGAATTTTGGCTCATGCTCTCCATTCATGGACTCCACTGAGCAATGGATCCAAGGAAAAAGTTTGAGGGGTCACACTGCATACTGCTTAGGTTCACAGCTGTTTCCACTTGATTTACTTAATATATATATATATATATATATATCTCTCTCTCTCTCTCTCTCTCTCTCTCTCTGTCCTAATGTGAAGGAAAGGTATCTCCAGCTATGTCCTGCCTGGTCTAGTGGGACCACATTTTCTCTACTGATGTTTGGAAAAATCAAGAAGAGATCAAACTTTAAAGCTTTATTTTTTTTAAAGATATAAGTTTTATGTCAATAACAAAAAAGTGTACATGATTACCAAAAAAAAACCAAAAAGTGTACATTATGCCCTAGTGTGGGAAAAGAGCAACATATTGATAAATTTAAGCCATTTGAAAAATAAATATGAGGTGAGAGTTTAAACTAAAAATATTATAATATATAAAAAAGAAACACTACTAAAATAGTGACTGAAACTTGAAACTTTGGTTCAAATTACGGCTTTAAATAGCTGCAAAGTATTAAAAGTTAACAAAAAAAATAATTTAAATTATTTTTTTTATTTAAACTATTTTTTTTGTTTAAATTAAAACAAAATAACGTAACAAAAATGGTTTGAATTATTAAAACTACTCCAACCACTCCTGTCAGTCAAACGGATGCTGAGAATAAATATTTCACACTACTATATTTATTTATTGTGACTACCATTAATTCTTAACTCATGAGAATAATTCATGAACAGACGTCATTGGGCACTTACATGACAGCCATGACCAGTAATAATAGTCTTTTGCTAGAAAAATTATTTTTATTTCCGTCGAATTAAAAACCAGTCTAATATATATGGGGTTTAGCATTTTTAATTTCAACTAAAATTTTTTATTGTTATAGCATAAAACTCTCACATGTTACAACATCAAAAAAGATAAGCTGCAATGTAAAGCTTTCATATGCTACAATATTTTAACCAATTGGTTCAAACAAATTGATTCTAACCAATGTTTTCAATCTTTTAAATTGAGAACTGTTTTGTGATGCGTATAGTAAGGTTTAAATCCAACAAAGTTAAATAAGAGTGCTCACTTTTTTAGAAACAGTGTTCATGAAAAAAAAGCAACAACAACAAAAAAAAACAAGACTTTATATCAAACTGGCAAGCTGACTTTAATATTGAAGTAGATAGTGTACTAAAGAAACTAACATGTTATTTGACTGAGCTTGAGATTTTCTTTTCTTTTCTTTTTTTTTTAGGGAATCTTGAGATTCATGTTATATGTAAAACATTTGTGTAAAATCAACTGATATCCTGTTATACAACTTGTGAATAGATAATCCACCTATTAAATTAAATATAGTACATATGAGGTGTATGAAATTTGAGCAGTCCTATTAATTTAGCCTTATAGGTTTCAACTTCACTGTTAATAAAACCAGTAAACCTTACTCTAAAAAGCATACTACGTGTTATGTTAAGGCTCATAATTTTATAAATAATGGGGTTTTAACACATGTCATAAAATAGATCTTTCATAAAATTTGGTTGTATATGATGAACATGTTTGGCTGACTAGGCTGCCAATTAAGATGCTTCGCTCATCAGGGACAAGTAAGACTATTATGACTACTTACTTGACAATTGACCACACAACCAGGAAACATATCTAACAGCATATGTTCGTGAGCTGGCCTCTCTCTCTCTCCCCCCCCTCAACGAGGAGCTAACTTTGCCAGATCTAGGCCTCCAATCACGCCTATGTTTGCTCCCAGACCAAAGGAGAGGGAGAGTTTAGTTGCACGAAAAAATGGGCGTTTGGTTTAATGATTTATAGGCTGTTTGGTATACAGATTCAAAACCGTTTAAGGTATTTTAAATCATAAAAGCAACTTAAATTGATATTTGATAGAATAATAACTAAGGCTAATTTAAACTGTGGAGACAGTTTTAAAATGGCCTAAACTCATAAAATCTAAACTTTGTTCTCCCTCAAGTTCACATGGTTTGAATTATTTTTTATAGTAGAAATAATTTTTATTCTCGTTTTTCTTTCATAAACTATAGTGTTCTAAACACTAATTCTCTTTTTAAACTTAATGTGATATTTTATTCTCATTTTAAACTTTTACATTTTAAATGTCTGTTTAAAAACACTATTTAAACTATACAATTTAGAATTTATAGTTCAAATCATAAAATTTTAAACCACATCATTTTAAACCTTCGCACCAAACGAAGCATTAGTTATTTTGACTAAAAAATTTCATGTGAGCCAGTATAAAGTCCACTCCAAACCATACATTTGAAATAAAAGGCAAGTTGAATTCGAAAATAATATCATCATCTTCAACATTTTGAACTTACTATTGTAACTAGAATGTTTCGAACCAACCAACTAAACGCACCCGGGTCCTTAATCTTTAACAGGATAATTCTATAATAAGGTCACGTCACCTGAAAAAAAAAAAAATAAAGTCTAAAATAATGCAGAAAAAGAATGGAAATAGCATTTTCAGAACTCCAATAAAAATTAATATTATAATGTCTTAAGAAACAAAATAAATAGCATAACATTGATAAATCATATTTACCGCATTAAAAAAATATGAAAAATACTCTTAATCAGGCATTCTCATATTCTTTAACACAAAACTCCGATCTAACCCATCTAAAAAAAAAAAAAAAGAACTCTAATCTGAACCAAAGAAAACTCTAATGTGAAAAAAAAGGTGTTTGATAGAACTGTATTTCATTTTTTATTGAATCTCTCTCTCTCTCTCTCATCTGCGACTCTGGCGACGGTGATGAGCTTCTTCTTCGCGCAACGCCAAGCTCCAGTGAATCCGGCATCCTGCTCCTTCACGCGACGCTGGTCTCTGAGTGCCTCCGACGAGGGGTGACGAGCTCCTCCTTCGCGACGCCAAGCTCCATTCGACTCCGGCGATGGCAAGAGATTCCGTTGAGGAGGAAGAGAAAGACAGAGAGGTGGAGATAGAGAGGGAGGGTGTTGGGACAGATTTCAAGAAGAAGAAGAAGAAGAAGAAGAAGAAGAAGAAGAAGAAGGGGCTGCAATCTAAAAACACTTGTTTCCTAAAATGAAAATGATATTGACTGCCAATAAAAACAATTGTGCTGTTTGCTTTGAACATTATTTAAAACGTTGTTATAAACTATAATTTCTCAAAAGTCAAACAATAATGTAACTTATTCACCGACTATGCATTATTACACCGAATATTAGGTATTAGTGAGTCACTAAAATGTTAAACAAGTGCAATTGTAGAACCAATACTACCAATTAAATTTGATTTGAACGTTGTTGAGGAAAATTTCTACCTTTGTACACTTAATAAGGGAATTGTGTTCAGATGTCCACAATATTGGATAAGATTATAATTTATGATTGATTTCGATTGAAAGATTAAAAAATACAATCAATTGTATTTGACAGAGGACTCCTATTTGAATTGTTGTTGTTATTGTTAGTCTAAAAATAACTTTAAAAAACTGACATTTATTTAAATTATTACTAATAAAATGATAAATAAGTATCAATGTTGTTGTCGATAATATAGTGACACATATATATTAACATTGCACAAAAACGCGCTACCCAGTGTACTAGAAATATTAGTTGGCGCCCCACGGTATGTAGAGATTATCTGTTTAGGCGCTTTCCATGTAGTTCTAGACCACCATAAATTGCAGAGAAAAATCCAATTAAATCATTGAGAATTTATGGAGGTAACAGGGGATCAAGTAAATATACATGGCCGAAATGCCGATAAGTAATGTTTAGTTCGGTTAAGTTCTAAATCATTAACATTATTATTAACTTGAGTTTAAGCCACCGTCAAAAACCAAAGCTGCACTCCACGTAGGGCTAGCAATTTCGAACACGACACGATGATATGATACGAAAACGACGCGAGATAAACGGATTTGGACCGCACGTTTATTAATTGGGTCATAAATGGGTTGGCACGAATAACACGAAAATAAATAGGCTAGAGTGCTAACACGTCTAACATGCCTTAACGCGTTTAATTAAACGGGCTGTAAACGTGTCGACACGATATGACCCGCCTGTTTATAGTACATTTAAACTTAAAAATAAAAATATTTGAAATATTTGTTGTAGGTTAGTATTAAGTAGATATTGTGTTTTTGTTAATTTTTTTATTGGCTTTTTTAATTATTTTTTTTAATTTTTAGTTAACTAAGTCATAAACGTGTCATATACGTGTTGTTATCGTGTTAATCCATTACGGCCCGCTTAGTAATCGTGTTAATCGTGTCGTGCCGTACTACACGTGTTATAGGCGGGTCATGTTCGTGTTTGCATTTTTGACACATTTATTAATCGTATCGTGTTTGTGTTAGGCCTAATCGTGTCGTGCTGTAAACGTGCTAACACGAACACGATACGCGACACAATTTTGCCACCCCTAACTCCATGGTTATGTACACACACAAATATATATATATATGAAAAGCTATTTATATAAATAAGCTTTGTCTATAGTCAATTATCATGTGATCTGACCCTTCACTATAAATATTCATAATTAGAACTAGGTTGTAATTTTGTTAAACCTTATTAATTATATTTTTATCCATAACTTCTGTCAATATTCTAATGATGACCTATTTATGAACTAATTATATATCAGAATTTTGTTAATATTTAGATCTAATATTAAATATGTTTTAGTATCCATTCACCTAAGTTCTTGAATTCACTTTCTCGGTGTTGGGGCTCTTTTGTTGCGGGCCTTCACATGTGGAGGATGTGGACTTTGTGGCCTACTCTTATTAGCTCAGGTGCTACCTGATAGGAGCTAAAGTGGAAGCGCAGTAGGTAATGGAGTTGATGAAGTCTATAGTGGCTATTTTGGCATTGAGAGTGGCCAAAGTGTGTTGTTTATGTCACAACCTGTCTTTTCGGACCGTGATAAACCTTTTTCTTACTTACATATAGAAGAGAATTTGGGAAATTTTTTTTTTCACATACAGATAGTAATGCCTTTGGAATCACAAATATATACATATATTTATTTAACTCATTTGTTCGTACAATACTGGTTTTAGCAACTTTGAAAACACAGATATATACTTGTACTTATAAAAACAACCGTTCTTATACAATACCATTTTCTAAACCTTGCATTTCAAAATAACATAAAAAATGTTACAACAGAAACATAACAGTGGTGGATTTCATACTCAATTTGCACATTAATCATCCCTCCGTCAGCTCATCAATAAACTTATTCTGACTTTCTTGTCAGAATGCTTACCGCATGAAATACTTAATGAGCTTACGCCCAATAAGTCCTATATAACCCACATGCACATTCAATAAAATATATGAGCCAATTATCCTTTCTTATAAACCTTCTTTATCATTATCATTTCTTATCTTTAACTAGGGTCAAAGTGTTCGTACCATTGCACACTTAGGTCTACATAATACCGTGACCATACTGTATCCTTAAACTCCTCTTGAGTCAGGAGTCAATACGACACTTTTCTTAATTTCTGGTGATATAATTACTAGTCCATTTATTATTGTTATCATACCATGTATGAAGTGATAAACATATGTTATATACAAAACATAAATACTCTTGTACCATATAGTACACACAGGTACATATTTTTATACTCACAGGTATACATTAATATACATGCCGGTATATAATATAATATACACACAGGTATTTATTTAGTATACTCACAGGTATACACCAATATACTTATAGATACTCATGTCATAGCATACACATATGTATACACCTTGATATACACACAAGTATACATATACACATATCACATTTTATACCTACAATTTCATACTATAGGTGGGATGGGTACTTATTTGATTTCGTGTACTGCACAAATCAACCTCGATTTCCTCTTTCCTAGACTTCTAGGATCATGTTGGCCAATTTCAAAGCCATTAGCCAAATTTACTATGTTTCAATATAAAGTGATCATTAATTAATAAATTAAGTTGCATAACTGTATACAACTTTGAAAACCACTGATTTTCTTATTTCTATCTAACTCCACCCTATCATCTCTAACGAAGGGCGGGAATTTTTCTAATCATTCCTTTTTCCCATTTGAAACATTTCGAAGTGGTTCGGGTTATTCAGGCAAAAGGATGATTTTGCCCTCCGTGGGTCTACTAACCTTCCCGAGCTCGATTTCGTTATTCTAACGAAAATAGTCACGTACTAATTTTAAAATAATATCCTAGTGGCTCGGATCTCCTTATTTCACATCTATGCCCTATTTTCATAAAACCTTACAGTTTAGCTCCTGAACTGAAAATTTTGACAATTTTACCTCCGAAACTAAAATTTATCTCTTTAAACCAAAATTTTCTATTTTTCAAAAGGAACATTTTTACTCAAAGTACCATATTCAAAATCCTTTGAAAAAAATGACATTTTTGCCCTTTTAAGATTTTTTTTAATTTTAACAAATTCTTGAAAAATTAAAATCTTACAAACAGTTGAGATTTTCGACAAACTGCCTAAGGTGCCCAAGATTTTCATCGAGATCTACAACTTTCATGTTTTAACTTTTTCAAAATTCTCACTGTACATGGGTGTTTTTGGGATTTTTCAATTCTGTCGAGAAGAAACTTTTTCTTACAATTTAGTCCTTAGGGCATTTTTGTAAAAATCTATTTTTAAATAGTAGATCTACCCCTGCAAAGATAGTTCCAACCCTGGTTTGAACCATTTTCTATATCCAACCATCATTTTTGAAAAACTACCACTAAAATTACAAAAATATACTTTTTATTTTGCACTATAAATCCTAAATTTTCACAATATCAACATGCCATAATTCATATTTCTATGGGATTTAACAAAAAAATTGCTCAAGAACCCACATGCTTTTAAAGGAATTAAAATCAAAACAAAAATCACAAATTTTCAAAATTTTAAAATTCAAAACTTAACCCAAATAACTCGTTTGTGCTTTTAGCCTTCCAAGGCTCCTTTAAATCTCCTTTCTAGACACTATTTTCATGCAAAAATACCATGAATTAACTTCCTTTCTTTTGCCCAAGAAACCTTAAAAAAGTTTAGGTTTTTACCTTAAAACTTGTTGGAATTCCTTGGATTTTGCCTCTTGAACTTAATTAGGGTTATTTTTGCAAAGATTTGGGTTGAGAAAATTTTTGAGAAGCTCCAACAATGGCTGCCGTGGGAGTTGAGGAAGAAGAAATGGGATTTTTTTTGGCTAATTTTGCATTAAATGCATCCTTATGCTTTATGGTGACTCACTAGTAATCCATTGGGTTACCTATGTGGCACAATGTGATTGGGCCACCTTTCGTGGCATGGTGGCCCAATAGAATTACAATGGGTGTCTACTTTGTGGGCCTAAAATTTACACTGTGTAATTTTTCACCACATAGTATTTTTCCTACACTGCTGTGGTCGAATTGGTACGAACTCATATCCTTAGACTGTATAAACTATTTTACTTACCTTTGGTTTACTTTTGGAGGCCAAACGTAACCTTTCCCATATCTATGTTTTCACTTTGCAGTATACTTATACTACTTCGGCCTCCTTTTTACACTAGGTTGGGTTTCGGTGGACTCTATGTCTTATTTGTATTCTTAATTACCCATTCGTTTGTATCCCAATTTTACAATTAATTGTGATATAAAATTTATTTTATGGATATTATGTACAAATTTTTGAGTAATTGAACTCATAAAACGTGTATTAAAAATATCCAACATTGCATCATATTCGTAGTAAAATTTTCAGTTAATATCTCTTATTTATACATTATCACAATTTTACAAAAATTACAATTTTTAAGGATAAATTCATTAATTAAACCCAATTAAAATATTAGATTTTATTAATGAATTTCTCTAGTCATTACAGTTTAGGCTTGCCTTGTGGCGGCCCCTGCTGGGTTATGGCTAAACCCTGGTAGGCCGAGGACAATCAAGCCCAAGGGTGAGACCCGTTGTGATTTAGGATCTGTCAAAATTAGAACTTTGTTAAAGATTGCCTTCAAGCATGCACATGGAGTAAGAAAGGAACGTGAATATTTATGGAAGAATTTCCT
>CAMOHE010046139.1:72156-84389 GCA_946598075.1 Artocarpus hirsutus
TAGAATTGAGAGAGAAAAGTCAAAACTTCCAAGAATGGTTCGAGTTGCCATATATCGCCTTTGTAAAACAGGAAAATTTTATCCATTAATTCAAATAAATCAAAAGTCAATTGCTTCATTACCAAAATTAAACAAATCGTCCCATAATTATGTTAATTATCTAGAATAAATGATCCTTATCACAAATTCAACCTTATCATAATTTTGTGAAATTTCTGCTGACTGCTTGTCAGCTGTCATCGGCCTGCCGATCTCTATCTTCAGCCTGCCGATCACTGAAGTCCGGCCTACCGATGATATACCATCGGCTTGCCGTTCTGAGGAAAACATTTCAGCCTGCCGAACTGAATGATCTGGCTTGCCGATCTGTCCTAAAATACAAAAATCATTCATAACATTTAATTATCAATAAAAATATAATTAAACATATAACATTAATAACATGAACATTTGAGCACATCAATTCCACGCGAGTGTCACCTGTCATAACACTTAAAATAAAATGGTTAGCACCATCACATTATATATCATAACACTTTTCATAATATAACATTTAACATCGTTATCTATCATAACATAATCCGTTACATGAAATTAGGCGGGCGTTACAAAAATATTAGATTTTATTAATGAATTTCTCTAGTCATTACAGTTTAGGCTTGCCTTGTGGCGGCCCCTGCTGGGTTATGGCTAAACCCTGGTAGGCCGAGGACGATCAAGCCCAAGGGTGAGACCCATTGTGATTTAGGATGTGTCAAAATTAGAACTTTGTTAAAGATTGCCTTCAAGCGTGCACATGGAGTAAGAAAGGAACGTGAATATTTATGGAAGAATTTCCTATATACTTGGTGGTGGTAATACGCTTATTTGGTCAAGATATGCTATTTTGGTTGAATATTAGGGTGTAACGGTCCTATCGGTACAATAACTTTCTAAGAAAGGATTCCTAATGGGTGAACAGCTTCTTGAGAAATGGTTCCTGAAGGGTGAAACAGCTCCATAGGAAAGTGAGGGACTACATCTAAGTTTTTCAAGAAGCTAAAGTATAGTATCTTTTGCAGTTTTGATGCAACCAAACAATCGGCTTCCATGGTGGAGCCAACATAACAAGTTTGTTTAATGCTCTTATTTCACAATTCAAGATGAATACTGATCCCAATGTTGGCTTCCTTGAGTCTACATTGGATTAGAAATCTAAATTAGTATATTTAACATATTAAATCTAAATTTGAATACATTAGCATATAGTTTCTTATTCTCTAAAGATACTTAACAGTATGTTTAACCATCACCAAGTATTTTTTGGCCCTAGATTTTTTTAAAGGTAAAATTTCATTGAACTAAAAGGTCTTATAAACACCAATAAAAATACAGATGACCTTGTAATACACAATACAAGACATACGATAACAATTGGTTCCATTAGTAAATTTTGATGAAGCACAAGGAAGACGACATAAGAAGAGACCTGATATTAGGAAGATTCATTGACATATCAATTTGAACATGCATAAGGCTTTTTTTTGAAACCACTACTATCGATGGAACCTTTCGATTCATCAAGAGCATGTAAGGTATAACACTAAGGCCACCAAAATCTCCACATAGACTCATAGTAACTAGCGGAACTTTTAACTCGCCAAGACCTAAATCTGACAGACTATAAATGTTGGGGAAATCTTTATGATGAGAAAACCATTTAAAGTTTATATTAATCTAAGCACCCGATCGAGTTGGCTGAGAGGACTAGGATCTGTTTGAACATGATCTGTTTGACCGAGACTAGGATCTGTCTAAAAAGGAACCGTCTAACCAGGACTAGGATTTGTCCGAGCGTGATCTGTTTGACTAAGACTAGTATCTCTCCGACTAGCACCCCATCCAAACAGGATCAGGATCTATTTGACCAAGACTAGGATCTGCTTGACAAGGATTTGTCCGACCAAGACTAAGATCTATCTGACTAAGACCCGTCTGACTAGGACCTAGATCTATCCGACTAGGATCCTTCCGAGCAAGATCTATCCGACTAGGACCCATCTAACCAAGACTAGAATTTGTCCAACTAGGATCCGTCCGAGCAAGATCTGTCTGACTTTGCCAAAGCAACCATGAAGGATAAACTTGACTGGTAAGATGGTTGGATCCTGACTAGATCACACAATAGTGGATCATACCCAAAGACCACCACGTGGCCCTCTCAACACTCTGTTGGCCAATCCTCCTTTTTTAAAGATCGTGACACCTGTCACTAGACACTCAAGTCACAGGCCAAACCAGTCCACACCCGAATCCAAGCTAAACCCTATAAATAGGAGCATCAACTCCACCACAAAGGTCTTCCCTTGCTTACTCTACCTCACTCTTAGCTCTTACCGGTCAGAACACTACAAATTTGACCAAACCAGGCGAAGCCAGGTAGAACAAGAGGTAGAACAAGGAACTTGATCACTGTGCACCCCTACACGCGGTGTTGTGCCGATCTCAAGAATCAATATTTGGCACTAGAAGGAGGGTCCCGTGCCTTTCTAGTAGCCTTATCTGTCTCCCTAACCATTCCTGGGATGATTGACAAAAAGACCTTAGGTTCAAGACGAAGAGTTTGACCAGGTCCAAGAAGGTTACGATCGACCATAGAAGACCAAGTCCAGGCTACGACAGACCAGGTCCTAGACGAAGAGTCCAAGAAGGCTACGACCGACAAAGAGACCTCAAGTCTAAGACGAAGAGTCCAATCAAGTCCAAGAAGGTTATGGCTGACTAGAGAAGACCAGGTCTAGGCTACGGTTGACCAGGTCCCAGACGAAGAGTCCAAGAAGGCTATGACTGACAACGATACCTCAAGGAGTTTGACCAAGTCCAAGATGAAGAGTTTGACTAGGTCCAAGAAGGTTACGGCCAACCAAAGAAGACTAGGTCTAGGCTACAACCGACCAGGTCCTGGACGAAGAGTCTAAGAAGGCTACGACCGATAAAGAGACCTTAAGTTTAGGACGGAGAGTCCGACCAGGTCCAAGAAGGTTATGGCCGACTAGAGAAGACTAAGTCCAGGCTATGGCCGATCAGGTCCCGAACGAAGAGTTCAAGAAGGCTACGATCGACAAAAAGACCTTTGGTCTAGGAAGAAGAGTCTGACTAGGTCCAAGAAGGTTACGGCTGACCAAAGAAGACCAGGTCCAGGCTACAGCTAACTAGGTCCTAGACGAAGAGTCCAAAAAGGATACACTCATGAAAAATATTTCATAACCATATCAAGACTTCAGCGCTGATGACTTCCATCACCAAAGTCTTGGGGGGCTACTATTAGGGGAAATCTTCATGATGAGAAAACCATCTAAAGTTTATACCTTTTTAATCTAAGCACCCGATCAGTTGGCTGAGAGGACCAAGATCTGTCCGAGGAGGACCAGGATTTGTTCAAGCATGATCTGTCCGACCAAGACCAGGATCTATTCAAGCATGATCTGTCTGACCAGGGCCAAGATTTGTACAAACAGGATCTGTTTGAAAAGGACCTATCCAACTAGGACCAAGATCTATCCGATCAAGACCAAGATCTGTCTGACCAAGACCCATCTGACTAGGATCAGGATCTATCCGACCAAGACTAGGATTTGCCCAACTAGGATCTGTCCAACTAAGATCCGTCTGACCAGGACCAAGATTTGTCCTACCAGGACCTAGATTTGTCTGACCAGAATTCGTTCGAGTAGGATCTGTCTGATCAGGACCCGTTCAACCAAGACCAAGATCCGTCCGAGCATGATCTGTCCATCTTGGGCAAAGCAACCATGAAGGACAAACCTAACTGGCAAGATGGTTAGATCCTGAACAAATCACACAATAGTGGATCATACCCAAAGACTACCACGTGGCACCTTCTCAACACTCTGTTGGCCAATCCTCTTCCTTCGGAGATTGTAACACTTGTCGTTGGACACCTGGGTCACTGGCCAAACCAGTCTACACCTGAATCCAAGCTAAACCCTATAAATAAGAGCATCAACTCTACCACAAAGGTATGGGCATTCTTCCCTTGCCTACCCTGCCTCTCCCTTAGCTCTTCTCGGTCAAAACACTAACTTAAGCATTAGAATGCCCTTGGCAGGCACCAAACTGGTGTCCCCTTACTCCGAGGCCTTCTATCCTCTTACAAATTTGACCAGACCAAGCGAAACAAGATGGAACAGGAGGCAAAACAAGGAACCTGACCACCGTGCACCCCTCGCACGTGGTGTTGTGCCAATCTCAGGCATTAACAATAAACAAATTCAAATAGTGGAGAACTACCTCTATTATTATAAATAAAATACTAAAACTAGGCCGAAATATCAACGTCTTTATTAGACTAAAACATAAAAAACTAAAACCAAAAGCACGATTGTCGTAAATCTTTAATGAAAATATCGTCGACAGGAGAACCATCAGGGTAAGAAGAGCACTTCTAGGGACAAGTAGCAAAGCCGACGAGATGACTTCAAATAGCAGAATGTGCAGCACATACGCCACCACCATTAACATCTAGAGCTAACACCGCCACCTCTAAAAGGAGCCTACCACCGTTCGAAACAAAACCCAGAAAGAGCACAAACACCAAATGAAAAATGCGTCAAAAAAGCCTTCAAGTCATCTAGATTCCATCCTCTAAGTGGAATCAAGATCTGCCTTAATTAAGCCAACCCACAAAATATAGCCACTGCCATTGAAAATCCCACAACAATATGAGCTCTATAACCAAGTTTTAGGACCACAAATCCAACTATGAGCCCAGAGGAGGTCTTGGAATTTCGATTGACTCATTCTCTCTCTTTCTCTCTTTTTCATTCTTTTCTCAAGAATTTATTTGTACTAACTAATTATTCCAATACAAAACAGATATCCTGTCTTATACACAACACTTGTATACGAAATTCCTACAATAGATTGATAAATTATCTTTTTCTACTGTTAACTCTCTCAAAATTCATAGAAGACGTTTCCTTTGACAATGTTATTTCATGCCTTGTGAGTTTTAAACCTTTCTTGAAGTTTTCTATATTGAATGCTTCTGAAGTATTTTGTTTATGTACCAACATTGGATAACTCTAACAAGTTGCTATTCATATCTCTCAACATTGGGACTCCAAGAACATGACAATGTAACCATCTAGTTTTGCTCTTCAGGTCTTGCAATGTAATCTTCTTGTTATATTTATAGGTTATGGAGGAAGGGAGTACCAAATAAAACCTCACTAAAATATATGGTCGTTATTGAGTAAAATGATAAGCAAGGGTTCAACAAGTTATTAATTTTCTAAGGAAATTTGGGGGCTTCAAGTTTAATTAATTAAATTGCTAAAATAAAATAAACACAAGAAAATTACAAAACAAGAATTCAAAAGGTTGTAATCAAAGATGATAAATCTAGCTACAATATCTTACTCGACCACTTGATAGTAATTATTAAATTCATCATAAAATTATTTTTAATATTCCATTAAAATTACCAATTGTAAATAACAAAAAGCTCTGCGATCCCTTTTTTTTCTTACTGTATCATTCAATAAAACAAACTCTTTAATAGATCTCTTTCTATTAAATAACCTAGAATAAGCTTTCTAAATTTAACCTAATAGAAGCATTAAGATAAGAAAAATAAGCTTAACTAAGCAACAAACACACAAGCCTAATTCATTTAACTTAGGTTAAAATTGTATGTGCAATCATATGCAAACTTGACTATAATCAATGATTACAATTTGCTACTAATATTTAGAAAAACAAAACAATTATGGATCAAGAATTCTAATCTAACAATAGATAACTCATAAGTTCTATTTAGTTGACCACTCAATTGTTTTATAAGTCTTGCTTTCCTTATTTTTTTTTTATGGTCAAGTCCTGTGTTTCTTGCTTTTAACATTTTATTAACTTTTATCTTCTTCTTTTTTTGAGAGAGAAAATTGGAATTAAGACTTAAAATCTTAGAACTAGGTTTAAAATTATTATGAAATTTAACTTTTAATTACTACTAAATTTGAATTTTGATCTTGAGAAAAATTTAATGCACTTTTTTTAAATGTCAAATTTCTATCATTTTTTCTTATCTATATTTTGAGATAAATTTATACGGTGTTTAGCATGGTGTTGGAAACCATTAGTTAGAATTGTTTTTACTATAGCATTTGAGAGCTTTACACTGTAGCAACTTTTTTCTTTTTATTGTAACTTGTGAGAGCTTTATGCTATTCATAACTAAGATAATAGTTTGAACTACCCTATGCCAAACATCTAATTAATATGATTTGATGTGGTTACATACATAACCCACTGGCAAATTTATCCCAACTAAAAAAAACATATTCTTTGTTGTTAGGGCAAATGTCATGATCCATATCTATTATCAAAAAGACCATGGAAATTATTTGTCATCTCGCCTTCAAAATATCTTAAATCATATATATTATCCTTCAAATAGATTACATTTTAGCATTAACTAATCTTCCACAATAAACTGACTTTAAATCATCAAAGATGTAATACAATTTTATAGTGCTATCTTGACCTCTAGGGAGATTAAGCAATGGCTTAGGACCCCCAAATTTAGGAGGGCCTAATTTTTCCCTAAAAAGTAGGTTTTATTTGAATTAGTCTTATTTTAAAAGTTAAAAAAACAATAATATTTTTCATTGTCATTGTCTTCAAAGACCAATATCTTTCTCGAGAAAAGAAAAATAGCTATTATCTGCACGTTACTAGAGTGTCAATTTTTTGGGAATATAAAACCACATGAGATTTTCTAGGTAACCAAGCCAATCATGCATTCTTTTTTAAAAAAATAAAAATAAAAATGTAAAGCAGATATCCCTTAAAAATAAGATAATATTCTTAATGGTAGAAACTTAAAATTCTCCCTAAAAAAAAAAAAAAGGACTTGAACGTTTTCTTAAAGAAAAATGCCACGTCGCTTTAATTTTTTTTTCAAATTTCAACTTACTTAAAATGTCATAATAAAATACTTCAAAAAATAATAATAAACGTAAAACAAAAAAATACATATTCAAAAAGAAAAATCTGAAAGTTTATTTTTTCTCTCATATCTCTCCTTGTTCTGCTTTTCTCTTCATAACAAAAATCTCTAATAAATACTATTTTCTCAATTCCTTAATAAAAAACCCCTCTCTGAAAAAATCACAAGACTATAATTGCCATTCTCTTCTCAATAAAATATCCAGGTAATATGTTTCTTATTCATATTTCATTTACTTGCTAATTATTGTTTTTAAAGTTTTATAATTGCTATTTTTTTGGTTATTGTTATGTTGGTGTTGTGTTGAGTTGATTTTCATATGTGCATAAGTAAAGAATAGATATTTTTAGTAGTTAATAGGCATGGGGTTGTAACAAACGATTGAAAAATAAGACACTAGAAATGTTGATTCAATCCCAAAAACGACATAATTTGTTCTAAAAAGGTCCCTTTTAAAAAGTTTGCCAATGGCGCCAAAATTTATAGAGCGGGCCCTGCAATTCAATATATATTGCTAAAAAATGTTGACGAAAAAAAAAAAATCTTGGGATCCGTTACGCCACAGGATCAAGGAGCAAAACTTACACCGTCGTTCGCCAACTACTTGACGTACAAAAATTAATCTTACAATGCCACATTCTTTGACATTTCTCCAGTTTGATATAGTGGTAGAACTACGATTTCTACCATAAATTTAATTATGAACAATATAAAACTCTCACATGCTATAATAATAATAAAAAAAAAATTTGCTACAATGTAAAGCTCTCACATGCTATAGTAAAAATGGTTCTAACCAACAGTTTCCACCACCTTTCAAACAAATTGAACCAAAAGAATACCAAAACTTACGCACAAATCTAGGGGGTTACAATGAAAGAACTAACAATTACATTGTCATTGTTCTAAGTCCAGTGAGAGAGCTAGGAAACTTTTCCAGTGGAGGACGTGAATTAAACCAAAATTTTTAACTTAAAAAATATTATTACTATTTTCATAAAGTTTAATTCAATTTTTAAAATTTACATTTTCAAAATTATAAATTCATATAATATTGTTGTTAATTTCGTATTTTAAAATCAAAATATAATAGGTTGTTAAGGAACTTTATTTTAAACAAAAAACTTTTGGTTCAAACTAAGGTTATTATGGTATTTTTTTTTTGTAAAATTTAAATTGTTCAGTGTTTTTTGTTCAAACTAACAGCTTAAACCAAGGTTTTTAAATGTCTAAAAATTCAAAAGATAAAATTCATAGGTATAGTTAAAACTTTTTAAAATTTTTTAATATAAATATTATTAAAAATAAGTTTCAATAGGACTAAAAAAAGAAAATAAGTACAGGAAAATTAATATTAAACTTAAATCACAAAAGAGTCACTTGGACCGATAACGACCATCCCTACGCGACCTAACATAGTTCCGTCATTGGTTCTAAGATAATTAGCAGTCCGTACAGTTCTGGTCAAACACCATTATTAAAAAATGAAAAAAAAAAAAAACAATACAAATAAAAAGTTACTCACAGATCTATGGCACGTAACGATGAAAGATCTAACAATTACGTCGTCATTCATCAATGCTTCTTATCATACAAACTTCATCAAAATGCCACTATCGTCGAGAATTAATTACAACATTTCCAGGTAAAATCAAACAATCCACAGCTTATTGCCGGTTCATAACACATTTACTTCTCAAAATCAGGCCCCCGTGGACACAATCAACTTAGTTTGAACGTGGCACGTGGCACGTGGCCCACTGCTAATTGTAGCCACGTATGGGCGGAATTTTTCTCACGGCTGGATTATATCAAATATAAATGTTGAACGCGCTACTTTACTGAATGCAAATATGAACTGGGTCTTTTCCAAAGCAGGCCCCTCTCGAAAATACGTTTGAAGTACCCATCAGACTCCAACTTGAGAACTCAACACCTCAATAATATATATATATATATATATATATATATATGGCACACGCTCGCACATGTATATATATTTTTTGTATGTTTTATACACAAGGATTCAAAAGTTTGTAAAATTTTTTTAAAACAAAGATTTAAAGCGTCGATAATACAAATAAAAAGGAGGCAGGATTAAAAAAAAAAAAGGAAAAAAACAAAAAAAGTTTAAAGAAAAAACAAAAAGATTATAGGAGGAGAGGTGTCAGGCAATGAGAATTGTCTGTAGGCTCTTTTAAGATGGCATAGAAGATTAGTATTGAAACTTGACTCCCACTGCCGTCAAGATTAGGGCAGCGGCAGAGTGAAGTGTGATCCTTGGGTTAAGCGGCATGATGATTTCCACGGTGATTGTGGTTAAATTTATGTTTGCATTGAGAAACAGATGTTTATTTTATTTTTCATTAAACTGGATTGGAAAATTTTACTGCAGCTATTGATTTTCATTTTGGATAAACAACCCTTGGCTCACTTGTGATCAAGTTCAGTACGGTTGTGTTGACGCTTTTGTTTTGTTGGAGATTGAAAATAAGCTCGTTACCGGCAGTTTATTAATTAATTAGCTAGTTAATTTGTTTAGGCGTTTATGTATTGGGGGCATTGATGCTCTGGGTTGCAGATTTCAATGGTTGTGTTGAAAAGATTACTTATGTTCATATGATACTTGTGTATTATTTTCCTCTTCCGGGTTGTTTATTAGTGTCTGTTTGAGTTATGTTGTTGGGGTATGTAAAGTCATGGGTAATTGGGTTTTTTCTTGTCCTGTGGTTTTTGTTCTATCACGTTCTTTTTTCTTTATTGAAATAAAAAAATAATCTGGTAGATCCCATGGGCTATCAAGTTCCACTTTAGTGTCCCATGTTGGTTAGGCGTTAGGTATTTTTTTGTTTTATAAAAAATATAAGATAATCTAATAAATTTTGCTTTAACATCTACTAAACACCACTTCGTGTAGCCTTTTTGGCAACCAGATGCTCTTGGTATTTTTTTTGTTTTCAATAAAATATAAGATAATTTGATAGATTCTACGCCAATATCTACCAGATTATACTACGGCACCCCACTCTAATAATCAGAGACGTTTGATTTTTTTAAAATAAAAATAAGATAATTTACGTCTGCTAGATTCCACTTCGACATCCTATGTCAATGGCCAGATGTACTTGGATTTTTTTTTTTTTTGAAAATAGAAATAAGCTAATCTGGTATAATCTACTTCAACATCTACCAGATTCCACTCCAACGTCTACCAGATTTCGCTCTAACACCCCCAACCGGTGACTAGAGGTGCTTGGAATTTTTTTATTTTAATAAAATATGATAATCTAGCAATTCTGCTCCAGCATCTACATGGACTCAAATCGACGAGACGAGAAAAATGACACCGACTTTTGGGTCAATTTAGCCAAATTAGCCTCGATGGACCATCTTATCGTCGCCGTCATGTTGTCGTTAGATTCACTATTTCATGTTGTTGTCATATTCGCTATTTCTAGCAGTGGTGAGGTGCACCGCCGGCACCAAACGCCTTAGATGTTAATGAAGACTGAAACCCTTTGCTCAACTTTACCCTTGCATTGCCTTTGATTGAAGATCAAAGAGCCCATTTTGTCACGGTCATGAGGGAAGTCGATCTTATTGTTCCTAACCTTGTTGAGGTAAATTGACCCCACCATTAGGTTTAGAGCAAATGGGGAATCATTCTGCTTCCAATTTTACAAAAGCACTGTCAAAAGACGGGGAGTGGCCTCCATCATAATGCACCGTTGTAATGAGGGTGGAACTACCATTCCAGTGTGGTGCACTGCTATCATCAACGTGTTTAGAAAGCCTCGAGGAACCAAACCCCAAGCTCAATTGGATGATTTTGTCATTGGAGCTCTACCGATCAAGTTGTCATGTTTGGCCAAAACTCCCAATTTGCTATGTTGGAGGCCAAAGGACCTAAAAACTAATGGAAGCTGAAGTTTCAGCACCAACCGGCAGTCAGAGTTGCTGCATAAGCCACCACAAGTGGTCGATCTCTGGTAAGTGTTGGGTTTTGTGGTTCTAACCTCCGATTGACTATTCGAGACCAATTCTTGACTTATTTTGACGTTTTGAATGCAACGGTGCCCTTTGTTTGAGCCAATTTCACTCCATTAGAAATCGTTCGGTACCAATCGCATGTAGATCGAGTTAATGCTTATCAAAATTATGGAGTCATGTTAGGTTTTGTTATTCAAATAAGCAGTGAAAAATTAAAATTAATTGCCACAAAACTCTCGCAGGATCCATGCAATTCGATTAGACTGATAAGAAAGTCATAGATTCTTAACAGGATGACAAAAAGGGCAAGATTCTGGAAGAGATAGAGTGTGTTCACTCCCGTGACACCCTAACTCGAGCTTTTAGTATTCGGGATCAGATTCAGACGTTGTTATTTAGAGCAACGCCCTCTACAGACATCCACACGAACATACTCTCTCAAAAACGAATTGGTGTGCTAGTACCCTCTCCTTTGCGTTAAATGACTTTCTCTAATTTTAAGGTTTTAATATTTTTTGCCTTTTTGAATGAAAGAATGCCTTTTCTATTCTTAATTTGGCTAGAAACCTTAAAACAAATATATATATATATATATCTGTTGACTTCGAGATAGAGTCAGATTTTTACTAGGGTAAATAGTAATTCGAATATGACTTAGAGAATCTAAATAATGTAAGATTCAATGAACCTAGACATATCTAGTACATCGAATCTGGACATTATCAGGTTCATTGAACCTAGACACAGTTAACCCAAAATTCGTTCTTGGTCTGTTCTAAGTGTGCGACCCTGTAGGTTCACATAACGTTGGTAGTGGGCTTGAAATTCTATTCCTGGCCCACAAATCATAAGCGGCCTTTAGCAAGACATTATGATTCTCCAAGTTATGCGAATGTCAATAATCCGACATATCCTAATCCACAGTAAGTATTAAAGTCCTTTTGTCACTAGATATCTTGATTGAACATAAGGCATGGTTTATGTCATCCTTATACTATTCAATCATATTATTTCTCAATCTTGAATAGACTGATATTGATAACCCTTATCAATTTATTCTAGTATGGCCATACATTTTACTTCAGTCTAACTTATTAAGGGGGCCATAGATATCTTTCTCATAATAAATTAGAGACAAATTCCTTCTTAATCACTCACATTCCTCACATGATTCACTTTATATCCAACAACAATCTATTCCATCATCCTGTTAAAGATAATATTAGATTGTGTC